>OZ036014.1:2965200-3037700 GCA_964035015.1 Corallium rubrum
ACTTACGTTTTTGGTGCGACTTCACTTTACGTCCTGGGTTTTTATAAACAAACAACCAACAAGTGTACTTCACACTGTGGTTTGTTTCATCAACAAAAGAAAAATGAAGTTAGCTTGTTCTTTAACTTCCTTTTTTAATATCATCTTCCGTTTTGCGTCATCTGCGAGG
Organism: Corallium rubrum; assembly: GCA_964035015.1. Lineage (NCBI taxonomy): Eukaryota > Metazoa > Cnidaria > Anthozoa > Scleralcyonacea > Coralliidae > Corallium > Corallium rubrum. Next base: position 2,965,370 of record OZ036014.1, read on the forward strand.
TTGAACTTATCCACATATATCAGGTATCGTCCCTTGTTGAGTGATTTGGCCATGCTTTCTCGCTTTCTTGCTTCAGATCTAGAGCAGCAGTGCATTTGTATTGGAGGATATCTGTTTGATTTACTCTCATAGTATAGTGTTAAACATGCGTGTCCTGTTGGTTTTTTATGTACACAACACAAATACACAATCACGCAGTCACATGAGATAAACGTTAACAAATTGTCTGCGTGAGAACACAGAGTCCTCAATACCTAGCCCTAGCCGATAGAGCGTAGTTAGTTTAATCATTTTAACTGCATTCTGACTGAATCAGTCTTCTGGGACTGATACATATTTTAGTATTTTACCCTGGCCAATTAATGGATTACGTGATTTTCCTTTTTGGGAATCGGCCTTAAGCCAATCAGATTAGTCCCTAAGCGGAATTTTCCGTGCGGAGCGGAAATTTTCTTTGTCTTGTAATTTCTCGCGGTGGAACTAATTAGAAAACTAATTGGAAAACCAGCTTAATGTCCAATGTTTGTCCGAAGGTTTGGATGTCCGAAGTTTTGTGCTATAATACTTGGAGTTTCACATTTTCTCGGAAATGTCATTTCTTGCATTTTGGTGGCAGAAGATTTTACTGAATTCTGACTGTCATTGAAACGTCAGTATTTCGTTATTAAAATTAATTTCAATCAACAGTTTACCACTTTTTCACTTTGCTCTCTCTAAAACACTGCCTACGCAGCAGCACAACTCCACTTTTTAACAATAAAATATTTGTTTTTTTATTACCGTAGAACTCCCGGGATTCTACGGTAATTTATTTAGCAGCGGCCTCATTAGCCGCCACATTTTTAATCTTAAAATGTATATTAAAGTATTATTATTACCCAATCTGCGAAATTACAAACATCATTATTATTTACGAACATCAAGCAAGCAAGCAAATTATATATTGCTTCATAAGTCATACAAGTAAATTAAAAATATTTTTGTCGTCTGTTTTGGTCATTTCTGACTGGGCTCTCTGAAAATATTTACTGTAGAAATAATTAAGGCACAGCTGTCAACAATTACCCCAAGGTTTTGTCTGCCTGTTTGCCATGACAAAAAACACGGCTTATTTACTAATCCTTATCTTCTTATTTCATCTTATTTTCATAGAAAAACAAACGCTTAATTGTAATTGATGTTGGTTCAAGACGTATTTCTGAAACAATTTTCTGTCAAAGTGAAATAAATTAAGGGAGAAATTACTTACCTAGCCAGTCAGATTGACAAATATAAAGAACAGTAAGTGGATTTTTAAATAATTAATACAGCAAATTGCTGTTTATCCGGAGTTGTTCCCACTCAAAACACACAAGCTTATTTTTCGTTTCAATATTTTGATCAAAATACAGAGCAGGTGCATCAGCTGGGATCTTTTTATTTTTTTATTTTTACGAAAAACTTAAAAATTTCGGAGGAAGGGAAACGATATGAAACTGTATTCGGATTCATTCGGATTATTGTTTTGGTTGTCGCGCTTTTAGCAAAAGTAGTATATATTCTTAAGTGGATTAGTGGAGGGACAATAATTTTGTCTGCTTAAATTTTTCACCGCTATAGAGACATGAAATATCTGCCTTTGGCTAGATATATATGAGTGAAATCGTCTTACGTCGGCCACAGTGAAAATAATTTTCACTGTTGCCAGTGGCAGTGAAATACGTAAGACAGATGGTATAACTATAGGCTTTAACTTTATTCATTACTGATAGAAGTGTCCCATGCTTGACAAATGAGAAAACGTCTGGCGCACTAAAATAATATACATAGGTCGACACAAGTTACGTATGGCAGTTTGAATTACATCTGTCACTGCATGTTAGAAGACTGACGAACTTTTCCCAGTTTGAAAACATATCGGTCTAGTGCTTTAGTGTAATAGTGTATATGAATAATCGCGAAGCGGTCGTCACGAGTTGCTTATGACATGCAGTGAAAACACTTTAGAGTTATGTACTCTTGCTTCATTACTGCTTTCAGTATGCCAAGTTTGACGAGTTGAAGAGCCTGGCATTAGTACCCAAAGTGAAAAAACACGATCAGATGAAAAACTTTGCTTCTTTACGTCAACTTCCTCTCTCCTCCGCAGAGGCTTCTAGAGCTTTTTTGAGCTCTTCTCTTCAGTATACAGTATATAGGGTTTAATATTGCAAGGAGAGTAATGCGGTAGAGGGTAATGGGGAGTAAAGAAAACCGCTGATTTTCAGCGGTTTTCTTTACTCCCCATTACCCTCTACCGCATTACTCTCCTTGCAATACCCTCTACCGCATTACTCTCCTTGCAATATTAAACCCTATATACTGTATACTGAAGAGAAGAGCTCAAAAAAGCTCTAGAAGCCTCTGCGGAGGAGAGAGGTCAACTTCAATAATTCATTATCTAAAATTTCAGCACTTCAAGATTTTCAGTACGTCGTACGCCACCTACATACGTAACACAAGTAGCGTGCTGCGTAGGCAGTGTAGAAACAACAATCGAAGTATAGTAAGGTTAGATATACTGCCGAAACAGGGAACGTAGGAGTCTAACGTTTCGAGCGAAGGCCCTTCGTCAGAGAGAAACGTTCCTCTCTGGCGAAGGGCCTTCGCTCGAAACGTTAGACTCCTACGTTCTCTGTTTCGGCAGTATATCTAACCTTACTACATTTCGATTATATACGTAACACTTTACACAGACACAGTATTTCTAAACAACTCTAATATATATATATATATATATATATATATATATATATATATATATATATATATATATATATATATATATATATATATATAGTGTATATATAGTGCATGTATATGTATTCTCATCTTAGTTCAAACTTATAGCAAGCCTATAGCAAGCCTATATAATAGCAGCGCATATGATAAAGCCTCTTTATAGCTATAATCGAAATGTAGTAAGGTTTGATATAAACGGACAACGTAGCAGTCTAATAAGTTTCGAGCGAAGGCCCTTTGTTAGAGAGAAACGTTTCTGACGAAGGGCCTTCACCCGAAACCGTTAGACTTTTATTCTCTGTTTCGGCAATATATCAAACCTTAGGATCGGATTCCCAAATTCAATCTTCTCAACGCAATTGAGGAGGTCGGGTATTTCGACTTATTCAAAGAAGAACTAGAATCGGGTTGTGTAGGTTGTCTGTTAATTCAAGTGTGAAGGAGATCAAACAGGCGGAGCATCGCGAGGGAAGGGATTTTTTTAGATATTCTTAGGCGCCGAGTGGGAGTATATCATGAATTGTATTTATAGTATATATTATACTATATTTAACACATAGTTATATAATATAGTCTATATTCTCTCTAGTCGTCGACTATACTAACGAGGCACAGTGTAAATCTAGTAATAGGAAATAAATATTAAGCCAAACAAACTGAAACTTCGTAGCGAAACGTTTTCTGCCATTGTTTTGCATTTGTACTGTGACTCTTTCACGACTATAGTTGTCTGTAGCCAATAGACAGTGAGTAACTTAGCCAATCAGGATACAGGATTTGTAATTTGCTATCAGTTGGTGTATATTATTGACTACTATATAGCATTACCAAATCAAATGAAACAGTTCCGTCGTATTATGATAAGCGATCAGACATCTGCATGAATATACTTTTCCCACCTGCTGCCTAGACGGACTCGACTGCTCACTTCTGGTTGGTTGATAAATCGCAGATGGCAATTACGTGTAAATCGTTAAATACGCCTACAGCCTACTTGATTGAAAAGATTAAAACTATAGACATACAGAACATCGAGCTAAGCTTATCAAAGAGAGTATACAGTCGTATATAAAGGGGAAAGACATGCCACTGTGATCTCAATTGACTCTTCGAATAACTCCACCATGATCAAAGCTACCAAACCGCTCATTTCTATTAACTTAAATACGGATCCAAGTATAGCCAATGAGGGGAATTACTACTTTTTGGAATACCTCGAGATTAAATTATTCCGTTTCAACTTCGACTCGTGTATTAAGTTCGAACGAGAAGACAATGTGATTCCGGAAAGAATCCAAACGACATCAGACAGAATTCAGGAAATCTGTGGCCTTCTGGAGCATCTTTATCCGAAGCTCTATATTCACGTCTCTCGACAGCTCAAGGTGAATTTCAAGAACGAGGTTATTATTTGTGATATATTTCGGAGTTTTTGCAGAACTTTGTTCAAAGCGGGTGTTAATTGGCCTCGGATTCTTGCCCTATTTGCGTTCGCTGGTGGTATTGTTATTGATTGTATTCGAGAAAGAAGGGCTGAGTTTGTCCGTACTGTGATCTACTGCGTCAAAGCTTTCGTGGAGGATAATCTGACAGGCTGGATCAAAAACCAAGGTGGTTGGGTAAGTAAATGGGTTTTTGTTTTTACAATTATACGAAAATAATTAGTCAGGTTGGACTCGGTAAACTTTAACATCATATATAATGAATAAATTATCAAGAGAGAGAAGGGAAAACGACAACAAAAATAAAGTGTCGTTGGATCTTGTTTTCAACGAAAGATTTTTATACTGAGCGTGGTTTAGCTTTCAGCCCAGGACTTTCTTGTATTGTTAATTTAATTACGAAGTTTGTCTAAGTTCTTTTCTTGGTGTTTATTGTCTCGCTCCTTTCCAGGTATATTTACAAACTGCCTACGCATGCACTTCCTGTGGAGTTGTATAAACATCTAAAAAGTACATCTGATTTTATTTTAATTTTTAAAAAAAAATGTTCAGCAATTCTTCGGAATTACACAACCATCTCGACATCCTTTGTTTCGAGAAGGATGATTAAGCGTGCATGTTCTCATATGTCGCCGATCGTCGCCGACCCATGATTTAGATGCATGTTAAGTAAAAGAATAAAAGCACTGCTTTCCTGCATTGTTCTTTATTACTTAACATGCTGCTGCACTTCCCGTTTTAACATGCATCTAAATCACAAATCGACGACGATCGGCGACATATATATGAAAACCAGGCTTAAATGTCGTATTTCCCTCATCAATACTGGATAAGAGAGACATTTAGTTCTATACGTCCTTCATCCAGTGTTCATGAGGGACAATTAGACTAAACGGCCCTCATTACTATTCATGAGGAAATCGGCCTTCATATTAATAATCATAGAAGCAATGGCTAGCACTGAGAATTTGGGCCAACTGACGTCACTGTTGCTACAATTCGAATTTTCGCTGCGATTTTTTATCACCGATTTCAACAACCACGCCCAGCAATCAGTAGCTTTTTTTGCGTCTTTTCTGTGCAGGTTTTTTTTCTATCTTGACACCTGTGCGTTGTTTTTCTCGATTATAGTGTCTAATGACATGAGCCACGGTCATAGATTAGACATCGGTTAAAACAAACGTTCGGCTAAAACAAAATTTCTCGAAAAAATCGCAAGTTAATGTCGTAAATTTCACTGGAAGGCTCTAAATTCGCGGCGGAGTCGGGTGGAATTGCACGTCCGCCATTTAATTACGCACACAAAAAATCGCTTGTCTAATATTGCTGAAACGGGTCTGCTGACTTCGGAATAAACTCACATCATTACTTTCGGAATAGCGCGCTCCACTCACTCACTCACTCACTCACTCACTCACTCACTCACTCTCACTCTCTCTCTCTCTCTCTCTCTCTCTCTCTCTCTCTCTCTCTCTCTCTCTCTCTCTCTCTCTCTCTCTCTCTCTCTCTCTCTCTCTCTCTCTCTCTCTCTCTCTCTCTCTCTCTCTCTCTCTCCCCACGTAAGCCGAGTTTTTGTCAGACCTAAATGTACGATGGATACATGCTAGAATCATGCATGATTGAAACATCTTGTTTTTTAATTTTTATTACCTAGAAATTTTCATATTTGCAAAGCTGTTGCTAATCAAAACAAAACATGCTGTTGTTAACCAAATAAATTATATATTCACTATTGTTAGAATGTTATATCGTTCTAATGGTCACTCATGGTTACTATATAGCCAGTCATGCATAGCGACTTTTATATTAGGCCACGTCCACACTACACGTTTTCCCCAACGTTTTCATATTGTTTCAGGTAATGAGACCATTGTTTTCTGCTCCCCTGAGGACCGAGAACAATATAAAAACGCTATGAAAACGGCATACGTGTGGACGTGGTGGACGTGGTCTTAGGCTATGTGCACACGGTAACGTTTCCGAGCGTTTTCGTATTGTTTACTGTTCTCAAGGGAATCGAGAACAATCAGTTCATTACTTGAAACAATACGAAAACGCTCGAAAACGTTACCGTGTGCACATAACTTAAGCTGGATTTCCATTCAGTGCATTTTGTCGCGCGATCGACTTTTCTCGATCGCTTTCTTTTGAAATGTGTGTATTCAACCAAAGCTAATGAAATGCGTTCCGCTTGACAACCCACAATTCAAAAGAAAGCGATCGCAAAAAGTCGATCGCGCGATAAAATGCACTGAATGGAAATCCACCTTAAGTTCGACATTACGGATAACGCAACAGATCCTACAAGAAGAGCCAGGCAAAACGTTTACAGCGATCAGGCTATTTTTGCTTTTGCGATGTCCTAATTCTAAAATTGCCTGAAGTCTAATACATGCGCGGCAGCGTGGAATGTTATTAGCATTTTGTTTGCAAAACTTATACTCCCTCACCACACACTGATATAAAAAACTTAAATAAGGTCAAGCAATACATATTTTTTAATTTAATCATAACTGGGTGTTATTTTCTGCTATTTCGTGATTGTTTCTACACCATCAATGATGTTAGTAACCGGAATGCCTGAAGGTCAGGAACTGGGAACATAACAGTGCATTGAATCGACGCGATCAGCCTAAATGTGGCAGAGGAAATATGACTGATAATCCGTGACATTGCATGTGAGGGCCCGTTTACACTATTACGGTACGGTCAGTCGTCCGTTGAAAAATCACTACGTTTCTTTGTTGTGTTTACACTATTCCGGAGTGATTTTCCGTAGCGTAGTCACTACGCTTAACGCTTAACATGCACTCCGGCTGCAAATCACTGCGCTATGGTAAATTTACCGTACCGTCATGGTGTAAACAGACGATTTTTTTGTTATGGAACGATCACCCTAATCCAGACCACCACCGTACCGTAATAGTGTAAACGAGGCCTCAATTCGGCTCAATTCGGTATAGTGAGTGAGGCTCATGATATTCTGCATGTAACTTCCAGCAGAGACTATCAGCTGCTCTCACAGCAAGATAGTCTACGTCTCCTGCAAGCGCGGATACCAGCAGGAGAAAAATTTGGCGTGGGGTGCATACATGCGGTCACCTAGGGAATTTCTGAAATATAACAGACGGTTCGTCTCACAGCTCTTATTTCTTTCACTGTTCAGCCAGAATGCTATTTGGTAAGTAACAATGATTTATTGAGGGTAAACGCTAATTTACAGTCGAAATTGACAAAGCTGTGGCCCTCAAACATCATTTTAAGTAATATATGTATGTATGTATGTATATATATATATATATATATATATATATAGATTTTCGCTTACCTCAAAAGTCTGCAACAGGCTGTTTCATCTAAAAAAGAATCTTCAGGCAGATGACAATTTTCGAAAACAGGGGTGCTTATATCCTTCCTGACGGAACGTGGGAGTGTGGGGGCGAAACAATACATGCATTCATGGCTTTTGTTGCGCTGTTTGCGCGGAATTTGTTCCGATGACGACATTGACTGATAATTTCTGCTCTTTTGTTGAGTAAACAATTCTTGTTTTTATCTTTCAAAATATGAAATTTTTCTTCTAAACATAAATTACATCGTTTTGAACCTCCCGTGTACGAAAGAGAATGTTTTAAAATTTGCCAATTAATACTAAAATCCTTATTGTTTTCTTTCAATGCCCAAATGTATTTCGAAAGTTCTGTGTCGTTTGCATGCTTTTTATGCTGAAAAGACTTAGTGTGGTTGGCCAATCGCTCTTTGAATGTGGTTGAAGTCATGCCAATGTAATTTTTGATCGTGTTTGTGTTGTTTACTGTGACTGTTGCTTTGTATACTATGTCCCTAGTCATGCATTGTTTTCTAAGTGGACAATTCGTGTTTTTCCTACAATTGCAACTGCTAGTGTCCTTATCCTGTGGCATGTTATTCCTAGATATGTGTGCATTGTGTTTAGTGATTATTGACTTAACATTGTTCATGCAGCTGTAACTTACTTTGACTGTGTTTCTGTTAAAATCTTATGGAGCTTGTGGTGTGGTGGGAAGTGCTTGTCAATTAGGTTTAGGAAATTACGTCCTATGTTTGTGCTTACACTCTTGCTAAAAGGTGGGTTGAACCAAGTGATGTTGCGTTGCCTATTCCTGCGTGGTTGCTGTGCTGTGTGTTGAGTGTAGCTAAGATCATGATCAAAGTTGCTGTGCCTAAGTGCGTTCTGATATATGGGTGCAGATTCCTGAAAAACTTGTTCATCTGATGAGAGAAGTGCAATGCGCTTGTTGATTGATGCAGGTAACTGTCTTGTGATGCTTGGTGGGTGGTTAGAGTGCTTATTTATGTAAAGCGGATCGTCATTGGGCTTCCTATAGGGCCTATAATTTCCATTGTTAAGGTCGAAAGTTACATCTAAAAAGTTTACTATGCGTAAATTTGATTCGGCGGTAATTTTTAGGTCAAACTGCTCGAAAATTTTGTCACAGTCAAAGTAAGTTACAGCTGCATGAACAATGTTAAGTCAATAATCACTAAACACAATGCACACATATCTAGGAATAACATGCCACAGGATAAGGACACTAGCAGTTGCAATTGTAGGAAAAACACGAATTGTCCACTTAGAAAACAATGCATGACTAGGGACATATAGTATACAAAGCAACAGTCACAGTAAACAACACAAACACGATCAAAAATTACATTGGCATGACTTCAACCACATTCAAAGAGCGATTGGCCAACCACACTAAGTCTTTTCAGCATAAAAAGCATGCAAACGACACAGAACTTTCGAAATACATTTGGGCATTGAAAGAAAACAATAAGGATTTTAGTATTAATTGGCAAATTTTAAAACATTCTCTTTCGTACACGGGAGGTTCAAAACGATGTAATTTATGTTTAGAAGAAAAATTTCATATTTTGAAAGATAAAAACAAGAATTGTTTACTCAACAAAAGAGCAGAAATTATCAGTCAATGTCGTCATCGGAACAAATTCCGCGCAAACAGCGCAACAAAAGCCATGAATGCATGTATTGTTTCGCCCCCACACTCCCACGTTCCGTCAGGAAGGATATAAGCACCCCTGTTTTCGAAAATTGTCATCTGCCTGAAGATTTTTTTTAGATGAAACAGCCTGTTGCAGACTTTTGAGGTAAGCGAAAATCTATATTTGCTCTAACTATATGTTATCGAGCACTCTTTGCGTTTCGTAGACCAAAACCCACACGTATATATATATATATATATATATATATATATATATATATATATCAAATTCATTAATAATTCATGAGGAAAACACAATGGAAATCAGTTACCGAGACGTTGTTGTGAAATGTGGTAATAAACGCCCATAAATTAAGACAACTTTTACCTCAAATTTCTCTTTAAATACTGATTTGTTTGAGATGCTATACCATACACTCGAAAGCCGTTTAGTATCTGATTTAAAAACACCTCGAAGTGAGTTAAAAAACTTGGCTATATCACCTCGTTTTTCAACGCACTTCTCGGTGTTTTCAAATCAGATAATAAACGACTTCTCGTGTATGATATATTACTTCTAAACCTCATTAATAATTCATGAGGACATTTATGTTTAATGAAGGGCTATATATGTGATACAGATTCCTCTTGATTTACATAAACTTTAGCTTTGATTTTCTCGACTTAGACGAGGTTGTTTTTCAAAATTACTACGCCAATGAACCAAATGAATCGTTTTAGAAGTTATTTAAATCATTCGCAGTACGTGTTTTATCAGATATAAAATACTTGGCTATTGCTTCGTGTTTTAAATCTGATAAAACACCGCTGCTTTGAGATATAAGATGTTTAAGCTGAGAAAATCGATTAAAAAGTTTGCAAATCAGGACGAATTTGTATCCGATTTGCAGCACTTGATTAAACATTTATTTCTTCATGAATTATTAATGATTTCACAATGTATTATTAATGAGTTTAATAAATAAACTTCAACTCTTGCTGTTCTTGGTATTTCTTACATTCTAGGCCAACATAACGGAGCATTTCCAAGACACACGGGAAATACCTAAATGGTATGACATCATTGCCTCGTTTCCACGTCTAACTTGGTCACTGGTTCTCTCGCTAACTGCCAAACTGGAATATCTCAGAGCCTTTTTTAAATGAAATAGATACTAGACTCTGTGTTTCTCGGAGCTTAGGTGATTCAATCTTGGTTGCAACGTAAGCTATAGGTGACCTATCAGTATAGTTCATCCAATGATAAAAGGCCTGCGCAGTAAACGCACAATAGACGAATTTATAATTCAGACGAATTTAATTGTCTGAATTTTATTCGACGAAACTGCGACGTATAACTCGATTAAATTCGACACACGAATTAAATTCGTCTCGGCGATGGAGTCAGACGGATATAATGCGGCGGTAGGTAATACGATGAATTAACGTCGCGCCGAATTAAATGTTTCTCTTCTGTCTGTGACAATTCGGCGCCATGTTTTCAAGGAATCGTTTTCAGGATCAACACGTCCAAGTAAAAACAATTATATTCGACGGAAATTAATTCGACGTTTACGAAGTTAATTCGAATTAAATTCGTCATGTATTTTGAATCCCACCAGTAACTTTTAGGCCATTCGCCCTATTATCATGATCATTAAAGATTTAATAGAGAGCTATAGAGTAAATTGACGTTCGCCAGCATAAGAGTAAGTTTTTGTCCCATCTTTAGAGATATTGAGGCTATATTGCATAAACTACAATCTTAAATCTAAATTCTGTAAAATGTACAACAGATACATGCATTGAATGAATTATTCTATAACGGTAAATATATTAATATATCAACTATTTCTATTGTTTTATTTCTAAATTCTATTGTCAGCATGCATACTTTCGCTAACCAGTTCAGTTCCCTCTGAAGATATTTCTATGGGTTTGGAATTGCCTTATTTTGCAATTACTACACGTAATCATACAGCAGCGATTTTTTTGCTAAGATATACTGTAAGATATATAAACGATTTTCGTTTCTTGTATAAGAATGTAAGATATATGTATTAAAAGTGTGAAAACCTGTATAGTTATTTATGCGCAGTAATAAAATTCACAAAAGTTGAAGAATTTTGTAATTTCTTGTTCATGCATGACAAGTTAGATGCGCAGCGCAGGTTGCTCCCAAGAAGTTCCTTCCTTCCTTCCTTCCTTCCTTCCTTCCTTCCTTCCTTCCTTCCTTCCTTCCTTCCTTCCCTTCCTTCCTTCCTTCCTTCCTTCCTTCCTTCCTTCCTTCCTTCCTTCCTTCCTTCCTTCCTTCCTTCCTTCCTTCCTTCCTTAGTTTGAGAAGCTAGATACATTTTGACACTTAAAAGTTAAAGTAAATTTATACGATGCGATACGACGACGATGATTTACAATTCCTGACGTTCGGCATTAGTAACACTGGTAGTTGGCTGGATGAAGGTAGAACTCGCTGGTTTTACAAGATTTTTCAAGCTTTCACAAAACTGAGAATTCTGTAGCATGAAAATAACAGGATTGACGCTCGAACTAAACATTGCTAACAATACTGAAGAGAAGAAGAGTCCTGTTGGGACACTGGTGTATCGTCTGGCGATGAGCATTGCTGCTACTGGTACGGAACAACCGATGAATAAACCGATGACAATGCCCAGAAACTTGGTTACCTAAAACAAGAACGACAATCACAGTCACAGTGACAGGGGCACTGATAGTGACTGTGTGCAGTGACAATGACTGTGTGCAGTGACAATGACTGTGTGCAGTGACAATGACTGTCTGCAGTGACAATGACTGTCTGCAGTGACAATGACTGTCTGCAGTGACAATGACTGTAAAAGCTGAAAATGACCACCACCACAGAATACCACCACCACCAACAACAACGATGACAACAATAACGACAAAAACATAACCACCATACACTAACACCCAACACCACCACCACCACCACCAATTTAATACTGACCTTCTTACGATGTTTGCGTAGGGTGACAGTGTTGGCCGGGATATGGCACTGTGATCTTTCGGAGAACCAAAGAATTCGCACAGTTTGATAATAACAGTAAAACATGAGACCTAATGGAAGTAGGAAAGCCAAAAGTGTTATAAAAATGACGTAGATAGCCAAATGAGGCACGGCTATGCGACAGGAATGCTTGTCATAGTCGAACGATGTATAAACGGCGACAGGAACAACAAGAATGATGGCAGCAGACCATATGAGACCAACAATGAGTTTAGTATTCCGTTGTGCAACCCTGGCTTTGAATGGTTGAGAAATATGGTAGAATCTTTCACAAGTTATGGCTGTCAACGTGTAGCTTGACACAATCATACTAATGGCTGGTATTGGACACGTATGAACCAATTTACAGATCCAATCAAGAGGGAGATGCGTTGAACCTTCTTTCATCGTTTCGCGTACAGTAAATGAAACAATACTCGAAATGCCCAGAGCAACATCGGAAATAGCAAGGTTGACGAACAAGTAATGAGTGAAACTGTGCATTGACGGTGTCTTGAAGATGACCCAAATTATAACAGGGTTGCCAACCAAATTAAGCAACACAGATAACATACATATATATAAATTCCAAGATTGGAAAAGCTCGCTTTTTGAAAATATATGCCCTTTAGTAACCGTGGAGTCATTTGGTGTGGATAAGTTAGAGAAACTGGTCATCCTGTTTAATTTGAAGTTTAATGCTTCCTCTCTCACTTTATATGTAAATCGTTAAAGTTGTGATAGAATGAGTTTCCTCAACGACCGAACGTTATATTAATCTCGGTATCGGGCACCTGCTCTCTATATTTGCAGTAAAATATTGGGTGAATAAAAGAAATTACATTTATCGATAGCCGATTGGCAGACAGATAAACGCCATTTCCTATTTAAAAGTGTGTGAATTACTTATTTATTTTCATATAACTTGCATCAAATGAAATCTTAACTGGAATCATTAGGCCAGACGAATTGCAATTTCTGCGTGATTACTCGTTCTGATAAATTAAGCGTGAATTTGCCAGTTTTTAATACTCAAAACTACTGTCATAAAACTATTAATAACAAAGCATTTACAGATTTTTTACCGTGATCTTTACGGTACTGCAATTCACTCCAGTTCCTTAATATCTTTAGTGGCCGTCCGTATCCAGACAGTTTTTAAGCATATCTAGCCCACATAATGAATTACACTTTCTTTTATCAGTCGAAATGAGAGAACTGGCATTTATTATTTATTAATATGTTGAGAATAATTGAAGTATTCACAGGTTTCTTCAAAAGTAATGAGATAAACTGCCTCAAGTCATTATATTTTATATATATTATTAATTTTATGACTATAGGTCTATGTTATCACAAAATTTTCAGCTCTGCCTGAATAATAATTGTGGCACAAATATAAAATTATTTTTTTAACCCCCGTACGTGTAGTTTAATTATTGCGTATTTTATTTGTTTACAGTCTGAAATTAAGTAAACGAGAGACTTTTATCCCGGCTAACCGCCGAAACTCTTTATGTGATCAGGTTAAGATATTGAGAGAAGTGCACCAGTTCTACAGGGCGCTGCCATTCCGCACGAACGAACGGACAAATTTCACACACAGAATCAATAAAGCGTTGCTAACGGCACCGCAATTAATGTTTTGTTATAGTTCTTGCAGTACAAGCTGTCATTAGATTTTCAGTTTTAACTTCAAACGACAGCTTGTACAGCAAGAGCTAACAAAACATTACAAACTTCAAGCTGAAAGTACTATACTAACTAACGACAGCTTGTAGAGTAAGAACTAACAAAACTTTACAAACTACAAGCTGAAAGTACCATACTAACTAACGACAGCTTGTACAGCAAGAACTAACAAAACTTTACAAACTCCAAACTGAAAGTACTATACTAACTAACGACAGCTTGTACAGCAAGAACTAACAAAACTTTACAAACTCCAAGCTGAAAGTACGAAACTAACTAACGACAGGTTGTACAGCAAGAATTAACAAAACTTTACAAACTCCAAGCTGACAGTACTATACTAACTAACGACAGCTTGTAGAGTAAGAACTAACAAAACAATACAAACTCCAAGCTGAAAGTACTTTGCTAACTAACGACAGCTTGTACAGTAAGAACTAACAAAACTTTACAAACTTGAAGCTGAAAGTACTATACTAACTAACGACAGCTTGTAGAGTAAGAACTAACAAAACTTTACAAACTTCAAGCTGAAAGTACTATACTAACTAACGACAACGTGTATAGCAAAAACTAACAGAACAGAGAACTTTGGCATATGAAATTCAAAGCTGTCGTATGGGTATCAGGATAGGTGTTAAGGTGTGGGTTAGTGGTCAGGCAAACATTTTTTACCCATTTCTAATTTCTTTCTAAACGACACATTGTTGGTTAACCCTTTCACAATTTACATGTTATGGACAATTTCAATGCCAGATTATTTTACTCTGCCTAACACCAGACTATTTTATCTTGAGAATGTCCGTAGTTAAACCGGTAACAATTTTTTTTTTTTAAATTCTTGTTAGAACTTTTTGTATTTTTCTTAGTATTTCTTCGTTTATTTCTTCGTATCGTTCAATTGTGGCATGCAATGTTTCTAAAAATTCTACATAAAAAAAACTTCACTCGCCTTCCAAAGAAGATCTGTTTATTAATTCGCAAATCATCTAGTTGAAGTTATATGTTGAAGTTATATGTTTTGGATTTACACGGTGATTTTATAAAACTACGTAAAGACTACAACTGGTTGTTATAGGAAAATATTGACTATGTGTCAAGTTATATGACTAGGATGATAAACTATATTGTGCATCTGCGTCTGAACCTTTATCTATCGTAAATGTCCTCGGTAACTGTTTTATGGTTTTAAAGATAAATTATACACGATGTTTTCGTGGTCTTTACAAGACAAGATATCTTATCTTCATCACTATTTACAAAGTCGGGAATATTTACTGTCAAAATGGAAATACCTTCTCACTTCTTCTTCTGTAGTTCGTTGCGTATTACTGTATTCCTGTAGCCGCTACCGAAGCCTGAGAAATATTTTGTTGAAAACTGTACATAAATAGTATAATTTAGCTTTAAATGACATTTAATCTAATACAAGTAGCGTGCTGCGTAGGCAGTGTAGAAACAACAATCGAAATATAGTAAGGTTAGATATACTGCCGAAACAGAGAAACGTTAGACTCCTACGTTCTCTGTTTCGGCAGTATATCTAACCTTACTGTATTTTAATCTAATACAATGGATGTTTATACATCAAGAATTGGCGACTTTTATCGCTAGACTTTCCTCCTCACGCTTCAGTAGCGGCTACAGAAATAAAGTAATACACAACAAACTACAGAAATGGAAGTGGGAAGGTCTTTTCATTTTGACTGTAAAAAATATGTTTACTGACGGCATTACTCAACATTGATGAGGTCTGATAAAATATCTTGCAGTTATATTGATTGTTGAAAAAATATTTAAGATACGCTCGTGTTACATGTAGTACAGTCAAACTTATGGAACCAATTCCGCACCTGGCTTCCCAGAAAATGCCCCTGAACCTCCTAATTCATATCAACTACGTATCCCCAGGGTGAAAATTTCCTTGGAAATTTGTCCAGAGTCAATAAAAATATGGTCTGGAAACTCGGCAAACTTCAAAGCGTCTTTAATGAGCTGTGATTTGAAGTTGAGACGGTCGTGACCGTGCACAAATTTGTTTCGCTTATTAATATTTCAATAACAGTTAAGCGATCGAACTCAAATAATAATAATAAAATAATAAAAGCATTTTATTTTATTTAAACACGATAAAGTTACAGTTGAAAACTGATGTAGTCGTGTATGGATGATTGCTTCATAATATATTGTCCTCATCGTGCACAAGTTTGTATAAACGTGAACGAAAAGATAGAACAAAAACAATTCTCGGACTTGGAGCAAGTCTAGAAAAGTCTAGAGCAAGTCAATACATAATTTTTTTTCTGAGTTTCCAGACCGTCTTTGCATAAACAATATATGATTTGTCTTGGTTCACATTTTAAAGAAATTCCCTCTACACTTCTAAATCAGCTTACAGTATACACGCAGACAATGTGTGGTCTTAAAATGTTAAATTTTTCTTGCCACTCTGATGGACACCATGGTGACAATTATAGTAGTCAGTAACACACTCATATTGAACCAGAAAGGAACTCCCTCATGACCTGTGGAGCAGCAGAGTCAAATCCTGCCATATCAAACATCCCTGGGTCTTCAGGGTCTGCAATGGTGAAACCATTTGATGTCATGGCCACAACAATAAGCTTTGCATCATGGATACCAGATTGGTCCCGATATTGCTTGAGAGCCTCGCTCGGGTGCACAGGACCTGCTTTGGTTTCACAATCTGTGTAGACTACAAATACATCTACTTGTAGATTCTGATCCATGGCATATGTCATTGGCAATGCGCAGTCAGTGCCTCCCATTGGAATCTACGGGAAAATATTATGCATTAGCCCATGGGCTTGTGTTTTGAGGGCCTGTTTGTTTTCAGAAGGTTTTTCTTGTTGGGAATTATATTATTCAGAAAGGCTTATTATTTTCTTTTCTTGGGGGGTGGGGTGGGGATGATTAGATGTTTATACAGTATAAAGATTTATAGTTTACCGTTTCCAAACGCTCGAGCACATCTTCAAGTCTCATGCTACTGTTTATTTCCAACTGAACAATTTCGTTAGAAAATGCCACAAATTTGTGATTGTCCTCAGTTCTCGCTGTCACCATTGACATTGCAGCTGAGGCCACTGCAGGTGTGATTGAAGGAGTGCCATTGCAACCAACCCACGACATTGATCCACTCACATCAAGAGCCAGTAAATATCTCAATTGAGTTGGTTCTACATTCTAAAAAAATATCAATGTTTGCCTTGTGAGAATCTTGGGTGATTTGTGGAATATTATAATGGGTTTTGTAACTCCTTTCCTATAGAATTATTTCTCTGGGAACAATGCACATTTTCCTTTCACTAATGCCAGACACTTTTGTTCGTGAAGGATGGTACAAACTACCTGAGACTCTGAATTGATATTACATGTAAATCTCAAACTCATTAATAATTCATGAGATAATCAGTCAATTACAATAGCTCATTCTATCACCTGATTGAAGTTGGATTGAGGGTTCATTTTAATTGTACTTCCCAATTGAAATCACTTGATTGAGATGCCATACTGTGTCAACAACTCACTTGTCATGTTTCATCAGGGGAATCCAAACACTCAAAAACAATAGAACCACTCGGCCTTCGGCCTCGTGCTTTCATCATGTTTTCTCGTGTTTGGAGATAAATTACATCAAAACAACTTGAAAACATGTTTTGATTAACAAATAGATTCCATTTTGCCATTGTCTGTTCAGTTATAAATGCACAGATGACATCACAACATGGTAAGAACAAAAAAATGGCCCACAAAACACAGTCAAGTGGGTCACTGATGTTCTTACCACGTTGTGACGTCTTCTGTGCATCTATAACTGAACAGACAACAAAAAAATGGAATCTATTTGTTTTATACAATATAAAAATTATATACACAATACTTCTTGCCGGATTTTGGGGCATGAAGAAGGAGAAAAGCAAGTCAGCTGATGTGATCTGACGTGATCTGACGTGATCATGTGTCTGTCCTCTAATAGATCATGGGCAACAACCAATGAAAACACGCATAGCAACCAGGGTATTGTATAATAGGTTATAGATGCTTAAAAAATCATTGATTTGCCAACAATGTTTTGTACTGCCTCTTTTTAAACTTGTGTATGAAACATTTTTGCATTACAATATCAGTTTTTGTTCAATTCTCCCAACATTTGATTGGCTATTTTTATCTACGTTGCCCTTTTAAACACATCAACCTTGTTTTATTAATTTATTTCATCACATTTTACAATGATGAAGGGCTCTGCTTGAAGCTGAAACATCAGTATTTCATCACCAAAACTATTCTCAACACCTTTTCATTTGCTCTACTGTATCTAAAACACTGCCTACACAGCACTCTACTTTTTACTCTGATGAAGACCTCTGCTTGAAACATCAGTATTTCATTATCAAAACTATTCTCAACAGCTCACCACCTTTTCACTTTGATCTATTTAAAACATTGCCTACACAGTACTCTAGTTTTTTAAGAAAGAAAAGGTTGTACCACCTTAAATGATGCATAAAAAGCTTCTTCCAGAGCTCTGATAATACTTTCATTTGGCTCCCAACTCAATTTTCCTTTATCTCCATGACCAGCTTGGTACTGCTTTAATGCCACCAAGACATTAAATGGATGGATACGAGCTTTCTTCAATGCTTCTTCATCTTTTAGCTTATTGCAAACTGTGCAAGCTTGATCATTTAAACTCAGCAGACCAATAGATGTCATCTTTCCCAAGTTACGGATCATAGCTGTCAAGGGCATTTTAGTTAAAAGTGCCTTCCAGACCTTAAGAAATCAAACCATACAATGTAAGATACCAAATCTTAATTTATGATTATGTCTCATCTCATCTCTTCCCTCCTCTTCCCTTCCCATCTCTTCCTTTCTCTTCTAGTCTCTTCTCTTCTCTTTCCTCCTGTTCTTTATCCCTTCCTTTCATTTCCCCTCCCTTCTCTTCCCTCCTCTCCTCTTCTCTCCTCTTCTGTATCCCTTCCCCTCCCTTCTCTCCTCTTTCCCTCTCCTCTTCCCTTCTCTCCTCCTCTTCTCTTCTCTTCTGTAACCCTTCCCTTCCCCTCCCTTCTCTCCTCTTCCCTTCTCTCCTCTTCTCCTCTCTCCTCTCCTCTATCCCTTCCCTTCTCTCCTCTTCCCTTCTCTCCTCTTCCCTTCTCTCCTCTTCTTCTCTATCCCTTCCCTTCCCCTCCCTTCTCTTCCCTCCTCTCCTCTCTCCTCTTCCCTCCTCTCCTCTCTCCTCTTCCCTTCTCTCCTCTTCTCTTCCCTTCTCTCCTCTTCTCTCCTCTTCTCCTCTCTCCTCTTCTCTATCCCTTCCCTTCCCCTCCCTTCTCTCCTCTTCCCTTCTCTCCTCTTCTCTTCCCTTCTCTCCTCTTCTCTTCTTCTCTATCCCTTCCCTTCCCTTCTCTCCTCTTCTCTTCCCTTCTCTCCTCTTCTCTATCCCTTCTCTCCTCTTCCTCTTCCCTTCTCTCCTCTTCTCCTCTCTCCTCTTCTCTATCCCTTCCCTTCCCCTCCCTTCTCTTCCCTCTCTCCTCTTCTCTCCCCTCTTCTCTTCCCTTCCCTTCAGTCTCATCTTACCTCAACTGACTTCAGACAAACAGTTGGCATATGTTCTCGAACCAGCTCATATTGCCCAATCAACTCCACAACTCTTTTCTCAGCTTCCACAGTCATTGTCTTAACATCTTCTACAGCTTTCAAGAATTCCAAAACACGGTTAGTACCTTGAGTAACACCTCGCTTTTCATTATTGGCTGGATCAGGTGTGAAATAATACTGCTTCGTATTCTCCCATCCCATAGCAATGTATTTCATAATACAAGGCAGTTCATCTGGGAGCTCTTTTCCTTCAGGTTTCAAATGCATTAATCTTGCTAGGTCGACATGAGACCAGCCTTCCCGCTTTTGGTATTTAGTGATCAGCTTGGCTAACTGCATGGGCTTCTTGCTGGTGTACCATTTTTGGATTGCTTTTCTGTGAGCTCTTCCCCAACCAGTTTTAGGAGCGCTTAACTTCTCACATATATCCACGAACATAAACAGATGGGTAGGGATTCGACAGACTTGTGACAAAACTTCATACGCTTTTTGTTTCGTTTCCAAATTTCCCAATCGAGCGCACATAGCGAGCGAGAAGATAATAGGACCTTGTTTGGCTGTTCTGCCTTCCACACTAAACTTCACAATTTCCTCAACAACCTCTACACCACGGTCTGTTTTAAGCAAACGGGAGAGTACTTGAGCATTTTCTATGCCCAGTTGTTTCTCTCCGATGTAGTAGGTTGGCAGTTCACTGCCAAGGACAAGGAAGCGATGAAATCGTTTGAAGTCGTCTACCTTCCATCCATAACCTCCCGCGCTGTTCTGAACTTGATCTTCTCGTAAAGGTTGGCTTTGGGGGACTATTTCGTCCACCTCCATTCTTCTTTATTCTTCAGTAGCACTTTTGGGTCAAGAAATATTATCTAAGCTCAAAATTGATCGTTTTAATCGGGACTTCCCCAAAAGTCCCAAAACGACGTTGTGTTCAAAGACAAAGACAAACAAAATGGTGCAATCGATCAGTTTCGTTACTAGTCCCATCCTCTTCCCATCTTCTTTTGCAGAATTCACTGCCCCCCGGTCAGTATGCAGTATTGACTTTACACCAGGGGGGAAGACTACTCTGAAAAAGACATGGTTGGAACTTTTCAGTTTTTATTCAAGGGGCTACTCTGGACCCCGGTTAGCCTGTGTTAGCTGTGTAGCAGCCGGGGTTTTTTTTGGTTTTTTTGTTTTGTTTTTTTTAGGGGGGGAGAGGCTCTTGTTTGAAGTAAAAACCAGTCAAGTGTGACCACTAATTAATTACCTTTTCACTGTCAGAGTTCGCCCCTTGACAAGTAAAATTGTCTGGTGTAAGACAGAGTACAATAATCTGGCATTAGACACAGTAAAATAATAAAAGTCGATTTTGGTCAACCTTGGCAGTGAAAGAGTTAATGTGGGGTATCTCCCCAAAATTAGAATTAAAGAAGAATAGGGTATCTCCCCACATATATATAACCATAGAAGAATGGGGTCTGACCAGCTGTGGGGGTATCCCCTTTGAAAGATAGGGGTGTACTGCTGACTTTTGAATTGAAACCCAGACCCTGTTGTAGATTGGATGTTTTAATTTTTGTCATTTCCAACAAAATTACAATAAAATGTAGAGCAGAAGTGAGTAAAATTACCTAGCATTATTTTTAGTAAATAATTGATAATTTGTTGATAAACCAGAACAACAAACACAGTTACCGGTATCCAATATTTATTAAATGAATGTACGTTACTTACAGTATCATACTAGTTATCCATATACATGTATGTAATAGAGACAATACGAGTGGCTGAACTGTATGGGATTTACAATGGCTTGCCTTTGGCTTGCCATTGTAAATCCCATACAATCGAAATATAGTAAGGTTAGATATACTGCCGAAACAGAGAATGTAGGAGTCTAACGTTTCGAGCAAAGGGCCTTCGTCAGAGAGAAGGGCCTTCGCTCGAAATGTTTCTCTCTGACGAAGGGCCTTCGCTCAAAACGTTAGACTCCTACGTTCTTTGTTTCGGCAGTATATCTAACCTTACTATAGTTCGATTGTTGTTTCTACACTGCCTACGCAGCACGCTACTTTTATTACACTATTTGGATTAAATCCCATACAGTTCGGATGCGAATATTGTATCTTACTTAAACTACGATGAGTTTATATCATGAATACTTTGTTTAGCAGTCATAGAAAAGGCAAAAACAAATTATTTAAAGAAGGAAAAAGCTCAATACATACAGCATTGATGTTTTATTAATCAATGCTGTATCCAATTTACAACACCTGTTTAAACATTCATTTCCTTTGAATTTTTTTCATGAATTATCATTAATGAGTATTTTAAAGATATAGTATATGTATTAATTAATATCAACTGATAATGTATCAGATCATCAGATATACAAGCTTTTGCTTTGTATATCACTTATTAAAAACATATTAAATTTAAAACATAATTATATAGAGGATATTACACGGTGGTGCTAAGATATGGATTTTATCTTTGAGTGGTGAAAACAATATTTTACGAATGAGTGTAGCAAATGAGTAAAATATCGTTTTTACCACGAGAAGATAAAATTCATATCTTCAAGCCAGCGTGTAATTTTCTTTTTATTATGTAGATTCAATGCAAAAGGAAGTAAAATTCTTAATAACGTCATCGATATCTTCACTGGTGAGGATATGGAAAATACTACACTGCATATTTTCTAGTAAAACACTCACATCTATATAATAAATTATATTAGGCCACTCACTGTTATTAAAAATTAAATTGATGGACTAACATATGCTTTTTTTTTGCTGTGCAGACTCTACTGATTTAAAATATTGAAGTAAAATCATGATTTGCAAATACTATAGCTCATAATCAAGATGGTGACAAGTCATTAAAATCAGTGCAATGTCTAAATTGTGCCGTTAATAAATTCTTTCATGACTTGCGGGGCAGCGGAGTCAAATCCTGCCATATCGAACATCCCTGGGTCTTCAGGGTCTGCAATGGTGAAACCATTTGACGTCATTGCCACAACAATAAGCTTTGCATCATGGATACCAGATTGTGTTCGATATTGCTTGAGAGCTTTGCTTGGGTGTACTGGACCTGCCCAAGTTTCACAATCAGTGTACACAACAAACACATCTATTTCCATTTTCTTCTTAGCAGCATGAATCATTGGCATAGCACAGTCTGTGGCACCCATGGGGATCTGTGTCAAAGAGAAAAAGCTTAACATTAGTCACAAATATGTTTGACTCTGTAAAATATTTCAAAAAGCAAGTTGCCCTAATTGGGTGGGTAAATCCAGAAAAATAGTTGCCTGGCAAAAGATGTACGTCAGAAAATTCCAGGTGCCCAGCAGGGGTTCCTAGTTGCCCCAGGTAATTTTGGGTGTGCTGTTTAAGTACATGTATGAGTATCCACAAGCTTTTCCCAGCTATTAATTTACACAGTAGCAGCACTTTTTACTGATCAAAGGAAAAACCCTCAGGCATCCTTGGCACACTATTTTACTCATCAAATTAGGAAGAAATCTCAGCTATCCTAGCAAGCAATTGGGTTAACACTTTGAGGCCTGGACCTCTCCCAGAATAAACTTTAAAGATTCGTTTTCAGGCTTCAAAGTGTTAGGGGTGTCCTGGCTCAGAAATTTTAGGGGTGGCCAAGAGCACAATTTTTCCGACAAACAACAAGGTTTTTCCAACATATCACATAATTATACATAAGAATTAGGCAATTAGCTTTGCATAAATGATAAAACATACTTAATTCTGAATTAAATTCAACAATTGCCCGAAGTATAAAACAGACGTATTAAAGCGACAAAGCATGCTGCTTAATGCTGTACGCAACCGCTACTAGTGAATTTAATACTGAAATAACAAACAGTCAAAAGACAAACCTGGAAAGGATTCGCATGTTTATATGGAATATGTTGGTGTTTCTTTACTCTATCCGTGATCCGAATGATATTTATTGTTATGGTGAGATCGATAATCACTATCAAATGTCTTCTTGCATAGAAGACATTCAACTTTCCGACATTTTGTGGTTGGTGGCATAACTCAAAAATGATAGTCATGACTAGAAACCCCGAAAAGCTTATGCCCGAATTCCAACAAAACTGTGTTGAACGACAGTAGGAGGGGCCATGGCCCTTCCTGCCACGACACCACTGCAATTAAGTGTTAAGACATTGTTCACCTATTCCTGCTTGTCCCTTTACTCTAATCTTCCTCTGTCTACATGCCAGACTAGTTTAATAGTCATCAATTAGGTAAAAACCCTCAGCTGAAGCCTTGCCAACAATGTGTTTATAATAATTTACCTTTTCAACATATCGGATCACATTATCCAATCTCATATCTTTACTAATTTGCAGAGGAACAATCTCATTGGAGAACCCAACAAACTTATGGTATGGTTCAGTTCGAGCTGCTACCATTGCCATAGCAGCAGTAGCAACAGCTGGAGTAATGCCAGGTGCACCATTGCACCCTCCTCCACTCATCGAACCACTCACATCAAGCGCCAACATGTATCTTTTGCCAGTAGGTTCAACATTCTATAAGTTAAACAAATTATAGAAAAAATTCAGGTATGTACCGTATATCGCAGAGTATAAGTCGACCCCTTATTTTTCAACCAAAAAATTGTGATTTTTATAATACCCTGTATATAAGTTAAGTCCCTCAAATGAAATAATTACCAGACACAGAATAGTACTCACAGAAAATTTAATATTATGGAAATCTTTGAAAATGTAAGATATTTAATTTTACTATGGAAAATGACACAAACAGAATATTAACAAAGCTAATAAATAAAACCTATTTACAACCTCTCTTTAAATATATTTACATAAAGTATAGTCTTACAGTTAAATATCGCGAATAGGCAAGACAGTTCGCCAAGTAATTTTCTATTTGTTAAATAAAACAACACTGGCAGTATGTTAAAGTTGAGGTTTAATGTATAGACTGGTGGTAGACTACTTTATTGTTGTCAATTTATTTACTGGTATTATTGGTACCTATTTATTTGTTTGCTTGTTTGTTTGTTTGTTTGTTTGTTTGTTTGTTTGTTTGTTTGTTTGTTTGTTTGTTTGTTTGTTTGTTTGTTTACTATTACTAACACTGCATTCACTAAAATATATATTTTGACTTGAAACAAACCTTAAAAGACAAATAAAAAGCATCTTCCAGAGCTTTAGAAATATCTGCATTTGCCTCCCATTTCAGTTTCCCCTTGTCACCATGGCCAGCTTCATATTGCTTTAATGCCAACATCACATTGAATGGATGAATACGAGCTTTCTTCAGAACATCTTCGTCTCTTAACTTTACACAAATCATGTTTGCTTGCTCAGTGTTTGCACCCAGAAGTTCAATGGATGTCATTTTCCCCAGGTTACGGATCATGGCTGTCATGGGCATTTTCGTTAAGAGTGAGTTCCAGACCTTCAAAGAGCAATTGACAGTGTAAAGTTACACTACAAATATACCATATTTCCAAAAATACCTACTACTGTACACAATATTATTGTTAAACGAAAACTAATTTTATTTACAAGGAATATAGTATAATGCTTCTAAAAACTTAGCACCCTGTAACCTAATAACTTTATTTATACTGGAATAACTGGAAAACCCTATCAGTTACATCTAAACCAGACTGCAAAGTTTGCGAGTTGCGCGGGCAAGTTGTGTCCTGAAAATTTCGTTTGCGCGGCGAACTATATTCGATAAGAAAATTTCCACGGTTTAACTGTATTTATTGTATAACATGAGTCATGCTGGTCAGCGGTTCTAGAGGCTAGAGACAAGAGGTTTTGAAACAAGTTCTAGTCACGTACAACAAAATTAAACTAAATTTGCGTTAATACAATTACGTAGTATATACAAATGAAATGATAAAAGTTCATAAAGATCAAACGTTCCTTAGATTGCATATCTTCATTACTGTACATAGTAGTCTCTGCATGACTACAGCAACAGTGTTAGTGTATGAAAACTTTATCACAATAATGTTTGGCTACGTTACGGTAAATTAAAGCATAAATGGAAGCCTTGGCGTAGATTTATGAATGCGGTCAACAACTTTTGAGATTTGTTGTGAACCCTTTTCAGATCTACGGTTTATATGTATGGGAATGGGATGGCTTTTGAGACCGTCCTCTTTCGAGTCTTTCCTGCCGTTGATATATAGCTTGGCCATTTCTTCAAGGGCTGATTCACACTGAATCATCGCAGGTAAACATCAGTCAACCTTTGAACTGACCTCCTGCCATCTCTTGGTTTTCTACAACTCGGTAGAAGGATTCGGCAACTGATTCAGTGACACTTTTGGCGTACATAATGTACATAATGTTGAATACTAAGCAGAATTCGAGCCCAATCATATTGCGGGAAAATAAATCGATTTAGAGTCATTTAAGTAAATATAAGGATGTTAAAGTAATTGCACTGTTTCTTTCAACGGCCCAACCATTCGCTATTGCGGCAAATGCGCGGGCAAATATATAATTTGACGAAAATTGCGCGGGCAGACAGCCAATTACGGTTTCCAAGTGCGCGGGCTAGATATTGCCCGCGCAAAGCAAACTTTGCAGTCTGGCATCTAAACTGTTCTTCCTAGAAGTCCATGGTACAAAAATCACAAAAAAAGTGGGAAAAAAACTAAGCTAAAAAATCTCAAAATTTTATGAAAAAGATCTTAAAATTATTCCAGAAGTTCAGAAAATTCGAAAAATCTTGTAAATCTCCCTACGGAGGGGTGCACCCCCCGGCCCCCGGTTTTGATTGCGTGAAGAAGGAATGTGCTGTACCAAGCAGAATTGTATATTTTTTTTTGTCGGGGAAGCAGGGGTCCCTTCATTTTTGACAAAGAAATAGCATATGTAATATATAAGTACCTATAGATTTATCTGTTTAAAATTTAGATCTACCATTCGGGATTGATCTTAGTAATTATAAAATAGCATTTGTTACCTTTTTCGAGCTGAGACATACTGTTGGAATATGTTCTCGTACTAATTGATACTTTTCAATTAATTCCACAACTTTATCTTCATTTTCCAGAGTCAAACCTTTCATTTCTTCTACAGCTTTCAGGAAATTCACCAAACGTTTCATTTCTTCACTGCTGTTAGCGTTCAGTGGGAAAGCTTTTAACATTTCCTCGAGACCTTTAACAACGTATTTTAAGACACACTGAATGCCTTCTTGTTCAGGTTTGATGTGTGCTAGTCGTGCCACGTCGACGTGAGACCATCCTTCACGTTTTTGATATTTCGTAACATCCATGGCTAGCTTCATTGGAGCTTTACTTGTGTACCATTTCTGGATAGCGTTTCGTTGAGCTCTGCCCCAACCACTTCCTGGTTCGCTAAGATTTTTACTTAAACTCACGAACATAAACAGATGGGTAGGGATTCTACAGACTTGTGACAAAACCGCATACGCTTTTTGCTTCGTCTCCAAATTTCCCAATCGAGCGCACATAGCGAGCGAGAACATAATAGGACCTTGTTTGGCTGTTCTGCCTTCCACACTAAACTTCACAATTTCTTCAACAACCTCTACACCACGGCCTGCTACAAGCAGACGAGCAAGTGCCTCGGCATTCTCTTTACCAAGTTGTTTCTCTCCAATGTAGTAGGTCGGTAGTTCACTGCCAAGGACAAGGAAGCGATGAAATCGTTTGAAATCATCTACCTTCCATCCATAACCTCCTGCGCTGTTTTGAACTTGATCTTCCCGCATAGGTTGGCTTTGGGGAACTTCATCCATTGCTGTATCACTTTCTGTGGCAACTCGCTGATTCTGGTTCTGCGCCATATTTGAAGCGCTTGAAACAACAGCGTCCGAAGGGATATCACCTAAATTTTATTATTGCGATTCTTCCACCTGCTCTCAGCACGAACTTTCTTTAGACTTTTAAAGAAAGGAACCAATTATTACAGACACAACGCCTCCTTTTATATCCACTCGACCATTAAAAAAAATGCAATAAAGCAAATATAAAATAATCAGCACAAATATTTTGGCCAGCTAGCAAAAATTAAAATCAAGTGATTATACAAGTGGGGCTAATGCATGAGTCAATTCCATGAGTGACCATCCCCCCCCCCCCCGGGACACCCCCGGGAATTTGCTCGGTACACTGTTCCCAGGGGTCGGGAATTTGCTTGCCAAGCGGTGCACGGGGACCGGACATTGTACTAGGGCTCAAAGACCCCCGGGAATTTGACACTGTTGAAATCCGCAAAGGACTGTGGGAGTGAATGGTTTTCTCGACTCCTCGTGTCGACGTGTCCACAGAATAGTAATTATACAAGAACAAACTGCGTGAGATGAAGGACAACTGGTGGAAGGAACGCGCTGAGGAAACTCAACAATTTGCCGACAATGGAAACACCAAGGGCCTCTTTCAGTCACTGAAGGCCGTATTTGGACCGCGGAAGAGCACCTCCGTTCCGTTACTCAGCTCAGATGGTACTAAGCTCCTCATATCACCGGAAGATATCAAAGAGCGATGGACTGAGCACTTCACACAATTGTTAAGCGAGACAAGTACGTATGATGAATCGGTCATTAACAACCTTCCACAGCGACCAGTTGTAGATTCGCTCGCCGATGTCCCGACAATTGAAGAAGCTGAGAAAGCAATCGGACAGATCAAGTGTAACAAAAGCGCTGGACCCGATGGGATCCCTCCTGAGCTCTTCGTTTATGGCGGCCCAGTAGTAGTGAAACATCTCCATGAAATAATAGTCAAAATCTGGACAGAAGAAGAGATTCCGCCAGATCTACGTGATGCGAACATCATCACGATCTTCAAAAAGAACGATCGGCATAACCTTAGCAACTATCGCGGAATAAGTCTACTAGCAGTAGCTGGAAAGGTCATCGCCCTGATCATGTTAAACCGAATGCGGGAGCCAATCGCAGAATCAGTGTTACCTGAATCGCAGTGTGGTTTTCGAAGAGGGCGTGGAACCACTGATATGATATTCGCACTCAGACAGCTTATGGAAAAGTCGAGGGAACAAAATCAGCAGTTATACATGACGTTCGTAGACTTTACCAAAGCTTTTGATCTTGTCAATCGTGAAGCATTGTGGGTAATCGTCGGGAAAATGGGATGCCCTCAAAAGTTCATTAACATTCTCAGATGTCTCCATGATGACATGTGTGTCAGAATAGCAGTCGATGGTGATCTAACTCGAGACATACCATACAGGAATGGAGTCAAGCAAGGCTGTATCCTCGCTCCAACTCTCTTCTCCCTATTCGCTGCATCACTTTTCATGCACGCCTTCTCTGGCGACGACATCGAGGGGATCTACCTTCGCTTCAGAACAGATGGCTCACTGTTCAATCTCAGGCGCCTACAATCTCACTCTAAATGCTCGACCATTCTGCTACGCGAGTTTCAATACGCAGATGACTGCGCACTTGTCGCTAGCTCGGAAAATTGCATGCAAAGGATTATTTCCAAATTTGCTGCAGCCACAGAGTCCTTTGGTGTCACCATAAACACAAAGAAAACTGAAGTAATGGCTCTCGTGCACTCTCCAATCACCACTCCAATAACGGTCGCTGGCACTCCTCTCGCCATTGTTGAGAGCTTTACGTACCTTGGCAGTACAGTGACGAGTGACTGTAAGCTTGACAAAGAACTTGACAATCGTATTCAGTGTGCAAGTACATCCTTCGGAAGACTGTACAAAAGGCTGTGGTCATCTCATGACATATCGACAAGGACGAAGATAAGTGTTTACAACGCAGTCATTCTATCAGCGCTACTTTACGGTGCGGAAACGTGGACGCTATACCGCAGACATCTCACTCGCCTACGCTGTCTACAGCAGCGTCATCTCAGAGCGATTCTTCGCATATCATACCATCAACGAGTGACAAACGACGACGTTTTAACCCGAGCTGACACGTTGGACATTGAAACCACACTCCGGAAAATGCAAATGCGCTGGGCGGGACATCTGGCTCGCATGTCGGACGATCGTATCCCGAAACAGTTGCTCCTCGGTGAACTCATTCATGGAAAGAGAGCCGTCGGCCGACCCATGCTGCGATGGAAAGACTCTCTCAAAGACACCTTCAAGCAGTGCAGTATACCCGTGAACACGTGGCAAGATACGGCACTTGAGAGATGCGCATGGAGGAACACCATACACGACGGTCTCATGTACTTTGATCGCACGAGACGTACAAACAATGCCTTAAAACGTTCGCGACGTCACGCTGCGCGAGAGAAAGGGACCGTGGGAATCTCTTGCAACTACCGATGCCACTACTGTGATCGGACGTGCGCAAGTCGAATCGGTTTACTGAGCCACGAACGAGCATGCAATAGATAGGGACAAAACTCAGACAGCCATCGTCGCATCGACGGGCAGCTTCTTCTTTAATGAAATACTCCTAAATCAGTGTTATTACACTATACTAGGAGGTTTACAGGTACATAACTAAAATTATATATTATAATATAGTACATATGATATATATTAAAACAAAGAAAAAGGAGGAAAAAAACAACAACTAATAAATGATTTAAATATACAAGTAATATATAAGAAACTAAAATACAAAATCAATCAATAAGATGGATGACAGAGGGACTTAATTGTAGGCATAGCGGAGGTTTTGAAGCTTGGAATACTAGATATAGACGAGAGATTACTATATGGAATCTGATTCCATGTAACTATTGTTCTAGGATAAAATGAATACTTATATATGTTATTACTGCATTGGATCTGACGAAAAGGAGAGGTGTTAGGCAACCTGGAAACTCTACTTAAGAGGCACACCTCCTTAGGGAAACTAATACCTACAAGACCTTGCTGGATCTTATAAAACATGGTGGCTTGATACAGTAATCTACGTTGCTCAAGTG
The DNA here is from genome assembly GCA_964035015.1 of Corallium rubrum. Lineage (NCBI taxonomy): Eukaryota > Metazoa > Cnidaria > Anthozoa > Scleralcyonacea > Coralliidae > Corallium > Corallium rubrum. Next base: position 2,995,789 of record OZ036014.1, read on the forward strand.
AGTCCCAGCCTAAATGATCAATCATAGGAGAGATATGGCTAGCTCTAGAGTGGTCGCTATGAGTAAATCTAGCAGCCCTGCGCTGTATCATCTCGATGTTATTAATATTCCTTTTAGTGTAAGGATTCCATACAGAGCAGGCATATTCTAGTTGGGGACGCACAAGACTAGTATAAGCCCTTGACTTAACTTTGGGGGCGTAGGATGGCGAGGAATCAAGATGCGCGAGGCGACATGCGCGAGGATATAAACTTCAAAGGTTCCGACCGGATTGAAAGCTCAGTAATATAAAATTATATATCTGGACCGGTGTTTCCACAAGTTATTGCTTATAACTGTTAATAATACAGTTAATTGTTTTGATGGCTCCAACAGCCATTTCATTTATATTCTGTTGCTTGATGTTGGAATAAAAAATAGAAATTCTTTATGATAATCATTGTCTGCCTAATTTATTGTACCTTCAGCTGTTTTATGTTCCCGGGGGGTGGGGAATTCGCCACTTACCTACCGCCCGGGGGTAGGACATTTACCCACTAGTCATTGCCCCGCGGCCGGGAATTTGAACTATCTTTACAAAAAAATGCAAATTCCCGGGGGTATTCCCGGGGGGGGGGGATGGTCACTCATGGAATTGACTCATGCATAAATGCGGGAGGTTTCCTCGCGTGTCACCTGCCAAACCTGTCAGTTTGGTACGAATAGCGTTCTTTTTTACATGTATTAACAACAACAACTTTCGACACGTAGGATAAAACGATAAAGAAGTTTTCTTGTACTCATAAATAATTATTATACAAGTTTTAGTCGCCAAAATATTTCTAATGAAGACGGACCAATGCCGGGGTATTAAACTGGGTCTTTACTGCCGATGGGGTATTACTACCCATTGCATCACAACAGCTCGCTCTATTGCGCCATCGTTGAGCAAAAGGAAAGTATACATATTATGAATATTCTAAGAGCGAAAAAAACTAGTTAGCATTTTTCTTGTGGTAAAATTTTGCTACCACGGACTCTTCAAATAAAAGAGTAGCCTGCACGCAGGCCAATTTGATCAACCTGCATGCAGGCTAAAAACGGCAACTTAACCGCTCAGTTAATATATTTGGATTATTCCAAGCATTTTTGGTTAATATATTAGTCAGAAAAAGTGCTTCTTTCATATAGAATGACGTCATCGATATATATGTCTAAAAATAGAATCTGTTTATATTTTAGCGGAGGGATAATTGGATGATTCCAAGCATTTTTGGTTAACTTTAACTGGTACTTTTTGCAAAGTTTATATAAAAAAAATCTATAATTTCCATGCTGTTGCAACGGATGTTAATTGCCAACGATATTGTATGATCAGTAGAATGTTTTCCCATGGTTTAGTGCGGACTATGCAAGAACGGAACTTCCCTTACGTATTAAAAGTAAATGACGCACTCCAGAGAATTATTTCCCATGATGGTGATGATGTGTAACAACTTGTTGACATATGTGAATAACATTGATAAATGAACAACATTGTTCATCATTGTTTCAACAAGTTGTTACTGCATGCTTGATGTATGAAACAACAACCGTTGTTCACGCATGTTGTAACAACCGAAGAACGTGTTGATACATCAACCATGTTCACTATTGTTGTAACATTGTTGTTCACCGTTGTTATTTCGTCATGTTGTTACAACATGTTGTATCATGTGCGAACAACGTTGTTGGCTATAAAAAATGTGCTGTTGGAACAACTTGCTCATGACTGTTGATTTATCCGTGAACAAGTTGTTCGAACCATAAGTGAACAACTTGTTGACAACTTGTTCACGGCGAGCAGCACAACATTGTTCACGGCGAGCAGCACAACATTGTTCACGCCTGTTGACAACCGTGAACAAGTTGTGCGTTTTTACGCGTGTATAATCGGGGACACTTAAAATTACATTATCTTACAAAATTGTTCATACTATATATATATATATATATATATATATATTGCTCTTAAAACTCTGAAGAGATGTTATAGTTAACGAATTCCTAAGTTTATAAATTGACTGCGAGGTATCAAATAAATCAAGAATATTTTTTGGTAGAAGTTTTTGTTTGATCTTATACATAAAGATGGCTATGTTTTGTAGTCGTATGTTATATAGTGTTGTAAGGTTAGCTCTCATTTGAAGGTCTGCATGAGAAGAACCATGATCATGAGGAAATGGAAAGGAGAGGAAATGAACGGTCATGGGGCTAATCATTCTCAGGTCCTGTTTAGGTTTCTTCTTGTTGTGTTTACATGAAGATTGAAAGTTTTCGATCTGATCGAAACGAATGGCTGAAGTCAATCCACGCAGTGGAGTGGACTGACTTGAGATCAGTCAAGCAAAGATCGACTAGAATGTCTCCTTCCTGCCGGAAGGCCTGTGTAGTTGCATTTTTCGCAACTGGTCCCGGTTTGGTCTTAAAATGTATATATTCTACACTCGAATTTTCCTTCACCAAAAATCCCTAGAACATGCTATGCAATCGAGTGAAATGCCCAATATTACTTCTAATAAACCCAATTCTCTCCTGGCATTACCACCTTAATGTATACAGAACTCACGATCAAGCTCTCGGCAACGCCCTCCGTGGCTCAGTGGTCAGAGCATTGCGTTCTTGGGTCGCAAGGTCGATATTCTTTACACCTAATCAACTTAATTTGTGAAAAACAGAACCTTTCACGTTTATTGAGAATTCAGTATTTATTACATGTTTCATTCATCATTAAGTACACGTTTATTGGGTTCATAACCATGCTACATTTATAAATACCAATTTCAAAATTAAAGTCCATTTACTAACTCGAATATTCTTTTCGTCCGCATTTTTTTAAAGCCTTCCATTTTATGACAATATAGGGACATTAAGCAAGCTAGGACGACGACGGCAATTAAGTTACTGCATTTAAAAGAAACCATGGATTAGGACATCGTATATTGTATGCTTTATGTATTTTGTAAGATCTTTATAGATGATTTCACATTACTTTACCGCCGTGTGTTGCGAAGTTCGTTGGGAAGTTCAGATATTCGTTCGGAAGTTCGGAATTACGTTGCCAAGGTTGAAAAATTATCCAATCAGAATGAGTTTTGATCCAAAGCTCGCAATTTGATTGGATGATTTTCAACCTTGGCAACGTAATTCTGAACTTCTGAACGAATATCTGAACTTCCCAACGAACTTCGCAACACACGGCGGTAAAGTAATATGAAAACAACTGTAAAAAGACCTTTGTCTTGAAAACGTGAAAACGCTTTAATTGACGTATGTTGCAACGAGGATGTTGTTGAAACTTTCTTTTGCTTGAAAAATACTATTTTATTGTACGCGTTGTATTTGCTTAAGGTCCCTAATATTTATTACATAACATCAAAAATATTAAATCAACACATGAATTGATTCGTAAAGCCAGTGGCAGATTAGGGGGGGGGGGGGGCTGACTGGGCTACAGCCAGGGGCCCGCGGCCTCACGGATCCTAGGGGGGCCCGGGGCCGCTGATGTCTTATTAAAAAAAGAATGCCCCAGGCCCCTACGTGCAGTGAAAGGGGCCTGGGGGGCCCAATCAGAAATACAGCCAGGGGCCTCAGGTACCCTTAATCCGCCTCTGCGTAAAGCCTAGTTGTCATATGCCACCGACAGTCGCAGATCATCGCCGATTTATGATTTAGATGCATGTTAAGTAATAAAGAACAATGCAGAAAAGCAGTGATTTTCTGCATTGTTCTTTATTACTTAACATGCTGCTGCACTTCCCGTTTTAACATGCATCTAAATCATTCATCGGCGATGATCGGCGACCTTTGGCGATGTATGAGAACTACAATCTTGGACAATAATGTTGTAACACCCCCTCCCCCCGATTCAATGTTGACCGAAATGAAACAATGTTGGAATGGAGTTTCATATAACAACATTGAATTGGGGGGGAGGGGTTGACTGTTACAACTATTATTGTCCAAGATTGTCTAAGACCCAATTTTCCTAATTTTGATAAAACAACTAGTTTTTTTATGTTACGGTAGTGATACAGCATCAAAAGATTAGTTTGCATCAAATTTTCAATATCGAGAATTAAATACCCTCCGTAGTTTGGACATCCAAATTATAAATAACATAATCTCTTCCATGGGCAAAAGAATAACAAATATTAAGGAAAGGAAAGGCCAGAGATTGAAGTATTGACATGTAGAGTAACACTAAGACGATTTAAAATATATCTTAAAATTATGTCGGTATTCATTGTGTTTTTATAATTTATATAATAAATAGTTATCTGAACCATCCACCAACGGTCTACCACGGTCTACCACGGTCTACCACTACAATATAACAGAATTAATATACATGTAAATCCCTTTGAAACCCATGGTAGACCGTGGTAGACCGTGGTAGACCGTTGCATAAGGCGGTATATAGTTGCGCAAGGGAAATTAAACCAACTGCTTATGACTAAATGTGGCTTTACAAGCATTCTATAACAGAGGCTTAAGCTTTACACTTATTTATTGAATGATTTCAACCTCTTCGAGATTTCGCTTCGTCTAAAACGCGTGCGGCAATACGATAATTTCTCAAATTTCAACGACAAGGTAGCGGCGGGTCTTCTTAGTTTTTGAAGCTGTTAATCTTAATATAAAAATAATAATATTCCCATTAACAATTCATTGATAGTATTAGCCGGGGAAATAATTTTTAAACTTAAATAAAACGTTCTATTATGAAATGAAATACACCGTACGTGCTTATTTTCCCCCAATCATCACATGTCAGATATAGATTCAGTTAAAGCGGACTCGGATATCAGTTACCCAACGGCTGAAATATGAGCGTCATATCTAAACAATAGTAATATTATTAATACATCTCTCTTTCAACAGTTATCCTATCCAAGTTACCAACTCTCACACTTTCTCTCGCAATACTAGTGACGTAGATATTATTGAGTGACAAAGAAAGGGCTTCAGGCAGGGAAATATGGCGGAGAAGCGTGCGCAGTAGAGCGCAATCTATACATTTTTAAATGCAAATATCTCTCTACTAATTGCACGAAACAGTCTCAAACTTCACCATTGTTTATTGACTTTAATTTACAAATAGAAATCATATTTTAGCTGCATTTTATACAATATTAAGAAAAATCAGTCAAGGACAGTCTAAGACCCAATTTTCCTAATTTTGATAAAACAACTAGTTTTTTTATGTTACGGTAGTGATACAGCATCAAAAGATTAGTTTGCATCAAATTTTCAATATCGAGAATTAAATACCCTCCGTAGTTTGGACATCCAAATTATAAATAACATAATCTCTTCCATGGGCAAAAGAATAACAAATATTAAGGAATGAAAGGAAAGGCCAGAGATTGAAGTATTGACATGTAGAGTAACACTAAGACGATTGGACATTAAAATATATCTTAAAATTATGTCGGTATTCATTGTGTTTTTATAATTTATATAATAAATAGTTATCTGAACCATCCACCAACGGTCTACCACGGTCTACCACGGTCTACCACTACAATATAACAGAATTAATATACATGTAAATCCCTTTGAAACCCATGGTAGACCGTGGTAGACCGTGGTAGACCGTTGCATAAGGCGGTATATAGTTGCGCAAGGGAAATTAAACCAACTGCTTATGACTAAATGTGGCTTTACAAGCATTCTATAACAGAGGCTTAAGCTTTACACTTATTTATTGAATGATTTCAACCTCTTCGAGATTTCGCTTCGTCTAAAACGCGTGCGGCAATACGATAATTTCTCAAATTTCAACGACAAGGTAGCGGCGGGTCTTCTTAGTTTTTGAAGCTGTTAATCTTAATATAAAAATAATAATATTCCCATTAACAATTCATTGATAGTATTAGCCGGGGAAATAATTTTTAAACTTAAATAAAACGTTCTATTATGAAATGAAATACACCGTACGTGCTTATTTTCCCCCAATCATCACATGTCAGATATAGATTCAGTTAAAGCGGACTCGGATATCAGTTACCCAACGGCTGAAATATGAGCGTCATATCTAAACAATAGTAATATTATTAATACATCTCTCTTTCAACAGTTATCCTATCCAAGTTACCAACTCTCACACTTTCTCTCGCAATACTAGTGACGTAGATATTATTGAGTGACAAAGAAAGGGCTTCAGGCAGGGAAATATGGCGGAGAAGCGTGCGCAGTAGAGCGCAATCTATACATTTTTAAATGCAAATATCTCTCTACTAATTGCACGAAACAGTCTCAAACTTCACCATTGTTTATTGACTTTAATTTACAAATAGAAATCATATTTTAGCTGCATTTTATACAATATTAAGAAAAATCAGTCAAGGACAATCTTGGACAATAATGTTGTAACACCCCCTCCCCCCGATTCAATGTTGACCGAAATGAAACAATGTTGGAATGGAGTTTCATATAACAACATTGAATTGGGGGGGAGGGGTTGACTGTTACAACTATTATTGTCCAAGATTGTAGGCTTAATAATTCAGCCCATTCTCTTTCTCAAATTGACTGTGTATACTAATTGTAATCAAGCTCCCAAATTGAGTGTGGGAGTCAATTTCAAGGAATTAAAAAACTAATTCCAAACCCCCCCAACCCCAAACCACAACCCCCCGGAAACCCTAAACCTAACCACAACCCCCCGGTAGCCCTAAGCCTAATCACAACCCTCCGGAAAAAAGTCCCGCCTCTCAGACCCCGACCACAACACCCCCACTAGGTTTTTCCTAATACGCTTTTTAGTTTAACATCCGGCGCATGTGGGACAGAGTTGACGTTGAAATTGACCCCCACACTCAATTTGAGAGCTTGATTACAATTAGTATATACAGTCAATTTGAGGAAGAGACCAGGTTGAATAATTATAAAAAGAATAAATGAAGTTAATAAATCATTTTAGTAACCTTTTCCAATACTCAAGTATATTTCGACATAAAGGAATGTTAACGTTTCTGTATTCATAGTCAGTCGAGATACATGTATGGTCTGGAAAGTCGGCAAACTTCAAAGCGCCTATAATGAGTTGTGATTTTATGTTGAACCGTACCTTACACCGTGCACATCCTTTGTTTTAGGTTTATTAATATTTAAATAGCACGGTTGAGTGATTGAACTGAAACGTTGCTATTGGACAATTCGTTCATTATACTAAAATACAATGTGTTCAGTGACCGTGCACCGTGCACAAAAATGCATAAAGGCGAACAAAAAGATAGACCAAAGACTTTAGCTGAGTTTCCAGACCATATCTCGATTGACTATGCTGTATTATATGCAACAGAAAGACCATAAACCTGCTTTAAATAAACAATGACGTCTCTCGTTCATTTTCTTACCCTTATTGAAATTTAGGAAATATATTTACAATTAAAAGTAAGGGATAAATTGGAAAATATTGCCAGGAAAGAAAGCTCCACGATTATACGATATTATAGTGCATTCACCCAGTTTACAAGGAGGTAGGAGTTTACCCTAATAACCAAGGTCAAAGTTAGCCCGGGTTTCCAAACACAATTTCACAGGTAGGGTCACCCTACCAAGCACTTATAACAAGAAGGCAAGAAGCCTGGGACTACCAAACGCATTTGCAAGGCCTAAACATAACCTGGCTACCCTAGTACCCAGGTTTCCCTACCCTGCGAGTCTGAGCCCCTTTCCGATCTACGCAGGCTTCGGGGGAAAGCGGGCTCTGCCAACAAACTCGATCTTCGCCCCAAGCGAGTCAGTCAGGTTTTGAACTAGTCAAACAAGTTCTAGTTTATGAACACACGTTAGCAGGAAAATAGCAAGTAACGCGTTAGAGCCTGGGCCCAAAATAGTATCTTGGCAACCGTTCACGCATGCTCAAAAAGAAATATCGAGTTTGTTGGCAGAGCCCACTTTCCCCCGAAGCCTGCGTAGGTCGGAAAGGGGCTCTGACTCGCAGGGTAAGGTTTCCCTAGCGTCCTTGTAAACACGACAAACAAAAAAACAAGAAATGTACGAGAGCTTGAGCTAGGGTGAGCTGGGTGCTAGGGTAACCCTACCTCCTTGGAAGCGGGCAAGGGTAGTAGGAACGTTATCGCCGTATATTTATTATGTATTCAAAAGTTAAACAGTAAAGGATAACCTTATTTTCAATGTTTATTTCTACCTGGGAGGCAATCTAGGTTTGACTGGTAATTTGGGTTTTGGTGTGAGTGTAGGTTTAGCAGCAAGACTTGGTTTGGGGTTAGCTGGTGGTCGAAATGTTTGTCTATCCTGATTTTGACGATCACTTGTGCTCTCCTCCGTGGGCACTGGAGGCAAGCGACGACTCGATAGACTAGCTGGTGGTGGAGATTTAAGCCCCCCGTTTTCTCTCCCATTAAATTGTTTCTCATCAGTTGATGTGCTTGCCGGCACGGGGGGTACATACCGTTTTCTTGGCGGCGGCGGTGCTACGTTGTCGTTATCAGACGTCTCTGGTCGTTGTTGCGTAGTAGAAGTGTTTCGCTGCTCCAGATAGGACATTCCATTCGATGACGCAGGTACAGGCGGAGGAAGGCGTTGTCGGGCTGGCGGGATTTTTGGGGTTCTCTTATTGGCACGTGGTGATTCCGGAGGCACTGATTGGACCGCTTCTCCGTGGGGTTCCGGTTCAGGTGTGGGCCCACGCGGGGCACGCAGTTTAGGAAAAGGTTGTCTCTCCTCACTTGAAGATGTCGGTCGTGGAGGGGGTCTGTGGCGGAGAGTGGAAACGCGCAGTTCGTCCATAGAACTCGCCCGAGTTTCCTCGCTGTCTTGCGCGGGTTTTTTAAGCGTTGGTGACTTGACCGAGTTGGTTGGACGAAGCTTGATAGTTGCAAGTCCTTCGGCTAAGTTAGGAATATTAGGTTGGCCAAGTGAATGTGTGGTTGAGCGCTTTGAAGTGGAGACGTTAGGCACGCTAGGTTGACCAGCTGACTGTGTACTTGAGTGTCTTGGACTAGGGAGGCCAGGAGGGACGCTAGGTTGACCAACTGACTGTGTACTTGGGAGCCTTGGCCTAGGGAGGTTAGGAGGGACGCTGGGCGATGGGATATCCACTGAATTGGCGCTTGATTCATCACTCGAGACACTCTTCTTTCCTTTAGGAGTTTTCATCTTTTCTGCTTTGGGAGAAGATTTTTGCTTATTCTTTGCGGTGGTGTCTTTTGATTTATTTCGAGTGGTCTTCGACTCATGTTGTTTTTGAAAAGTCTTTTGAACTTCTATGGAGTTAGAAAATGGATAGATTTAAAACTATATAATTATATAAGATCGTTTTGTATTGTATTGTATTGTATTGTAGTGTAGTGCAGTGCAGTGCAGTGCAGTGCAGTGCAGTGCAGTGCAGTGCAGTGCAGTGCAGTGCAGTGCAGTGTAGTGTAGTGTATTGTAACGTACCGTAATTTTAATGTAATGTAACGCAATGTAAGGCAATGCAAAGCAATGCGATGCAATGTAATGTAATGTAATGTAATGTAATGTAATGTAATGTAATGTAATGTAATGTAATGTAATGTAATGTAACGCAATGTAAGGCAATGCAATGTAATGCAATGTAATACAATGCAGTGCAATGCAATGCAGTGCAATGCAGTGCAGTGCAATGCAATGCGATGCAATGCGATGCGATGTAATGCGATGAAATGCGGTGTAATGCGATGTAATGCGATGTAATGCGATGTGATGTAATGCAATGTAATGTAATGTGATGTAACGTAACGTAATGTAATGTCATGTGATGTAATGTAATGTAATGTGATGTAATGTAACGTAATGTAATGTTATGTTATGTTATGTAATGTAATGTAATGTAATGTAATGTAATGTAATGTAATGTAATGTAATACAATGCAATGCAATGTAATGTAATGTGATGTAACGCAACGTAATGTAATGTAATGTAATGTTATGTAACGCAATGTAATGTGATGTAATGTAATGTAACGCAATGCAACGTAATGTAATGTAATGTAATGTAACGCAACGCAACGCAACGCAATGTAATGTAATGTAATGTAATGTAATGTAATGTAATGTAATGTAATGTAATGTAATGTAATGTAATACAATACAATGCAATGTAATGCAATGTAATGTAATGTAACGTAATGAAAGGGCCAACCACACATAGCACAGCAATTTAAACGTATCGTTGCACGTACCTTCGTTTACAGAATCCGATTCCGCAAACATATCATTTAACTCTGAATGGATTGTGTCAAACGTTGGTCTCTCAGAAGCGTTCCATGCCCAACCTAAGCAGACAAGATGCAATAAAACAATAGAAACCTTATTGGGAAGGATGTTTTTGCTGTACAAGCTGTCGTAAGTTAAACACAGAGAAAAATACCTCGGTCTACCATCTGACTTCCAGTGGCTCAATGGCGAGAGCGTCCGGCTGGCATTCGGAAGGTTGTGGGTTCGAGTCCCGTCTGGAGCTCAGAGTTTTTCTCTGAGTTTAACTTACGACAGCTTGTACAGCAAAAACATACGAAAAAACTTTACCAACTCAAGGTGAAAACACTAATAACGTACAACAGAAAGTATAGAATAAAACATACTCCGAAGAATAATGCCATCTTGAAAACTCAAGATATGAGTTAAAGTGCCTCTATGGCCTGTGGGATCTTTACATATTTAAATAACTTAGGTTAAAAGAAAATGTTTCCCGAAATTTTTTCTCAAAAATATTAAATTCCCGCCCATTAACAGCGCTCCAAAGTTGGTACCTCTATAACTGTGACCGTGAATTAGGGACATGGTGCGAGTTTACTGTGTGACGTCACGGTCGGAACCGAACTTCTGACTATTTAGTGTGTTTTTGGTATTGCGTCTCTTAAACCTTTATTTAAGCAATGAAAACTTCAGATTTATTCATCAATATGTTCCAAGATGGTTCGTCTGACTCAGACTCGGCGGAAGAAATTTTGGTGTTCCGACTGTGACGCAATTGTGACGTAGATCTATCAATTAGAGCCCAGGCCCAAGAAAACGGTCTAACTTTCAAAATGGCGCGATTTGGGCTGATTTGGCCAACTTCGGAGCGCTGTTAATGGGCGAGCATTTAATATTTTGGAAAAAAAATTCGGGAAAAATTTTCTTTTAACCTAAGTTATTTAACTATGTAAAGATCCCACAGGCCATAGAGGCACTTTAAACAAGTGGAACTATAGTGAAAATTGTAATATTTCGACTTTATTTTGAGTTTTCAGGATGGCATTATTCTTCGGAATATTTCTTATTCTATACTTTTTCAGGTTGTCGGCTGGTCTTGGTTTTTGTACAACAGCAACCTTACCATGCCTACTTTTTAACTTTCAAAATAAAAGGAAAATATGAAATTAGGATGAAATATCACTGAGAATAGCTCTGACGGCATTGGGATTTTCTTTGTTCACGTTACATGTAAAGAACATTCTACATGATACTTACACTTTCTCATTAGTTTATAAACGACGTCAGGACAACCCTCGGGAGCAGGCATACGGAAGCCTGATAATAGTTTTTCATACACCTGAGATAGATCCACGCCTGCGTACGGACTCATTCCCAATGTGGCAAGTTCCCATAAAAGGACACCAAATGCTGGAAGAAAAGAATTACAAACAAAAAACGTACAGTAAAACGTACCGTTTGCGTTCAAGCTTGAAACATCTCAAACTTATTAATAATTCATGAGGAAAACACAAAGAAAATCAGTACCGTGTCGGTGGTTTGGATATCGGAGGAAGAAATTACATAAATTAAGCAAACTTTTACCCCGATTTTCTCCTAAAATACTGATTTGTTTGAGATGCTATATCATACACTTGGAGGAGTGTTTCATCAGAATATCCAAACACTTCGAAGTTTGTTCAAAAACCTCGGCTTCGCCTCGGTTTTCAACAAACGTCTCAGTGTTTGGATATCCTGATGAAACACTCCTCCTCGTGTATGATATATTATACATGAACTACTTCGCACGTTTGTTTACGTTTGAAAAGTTACGTTTGCCTAATTCACTTACCTCGTTTTGACCAATGAAATGCATTTGTTCACGTGAAATTCACGTGTGAAAAAAACACATGCATTTCGGCGCCACAATCTTAAAAAATCTCAATACTACTTCGCCCCCCCCCCCCCCCCCCCTTCCTCAATGTTTTCTCCACGGATTTGGAAAAATTAAGAAATCGATCTGGAAAAGAACTGGGGTGGACATGTCCCCACAGAGAACTGGGGTCGCAATTTTGTTGCTTTCACATACCCCAAACATCCGACTTGACAGTAAATTCATTGTACGCCAAAGCTTCCGGAGCTGTCCACTTGATGGGAAATTTAGCTCCTTGTCTCGCAGTGTACATATCTTCTTCTCGAAGAAGTCTGGAGAGACCAAAGTCACCTACTTTAACAATACTAATATTACTGCTTGCGACCAAACAATTACGAGCAGCGAGGTCCCTAAAGAAATAGAAATATAATACAGATAAGTTTTGTGGAAACACCACCGTAAAATATTTGTTTGCTAATAAATATTCTACGCGGTGTTTCCACAAAACATCTATATTACATTATCGCCGTGAAAACTTTCAAAGAATAAAATAGAAATATATTGTATACTATACTATACTATACTATACTATACAGTATAGTACACGAGTACATGATATTCTCACTACTGGATTATCGATTTTAGCTCGCTTTTCAACTCATACAGTTCTTCTCATCAGTTGATGTGCTTGCCGGCACGGGGGGTACATACCGTTTTCTCGGCGGCGGTGCTATGTTGTCGTTATCAGACGTCTCTAGTCGTTGTTGTGTACTAGAAGCATTTCGTTGCTCCAGATAGGACATTCCATTCGATGACGCGGGGACAGGCGGAGGAGGGCGTTGTCGGGCTGGCGGGATTTTTGGGATTGTCTTATTGGCACGTGGTGATTCCTGCGGGGCTTACTTACGGTAAGCTGTAGTGGCGAGGCACTGATTGGACCACTTCTTCGTGGGGTTCTGGTTCAGGTGTGGGTCCACGCGCTGCACGCAGTTTAGGAAAAGGTTGTTTCTCCTCATTCGAAGTTGTCGGTCGTTGGAGGGGGTCTGTGGCGGAGAGTGGAAACGCGCAGTTCGTCCATAGAACTCGCCCGAGTTTCCTCGCTGTCTTGCGCGGGTTATACATAGTACACGCGTAAAAATCTCGCAAGTTGTTACAGCATTGTTGCCTGAACAATGCTGTAAAATCCCGTGTTAAATGTTATTGGTGTTGAATTTCAATACAGTGGAATAACAGTTGATTAATACAAAAATAAACATTAATTTACAAAGGACAAAAACTTGATTCGAGCACTAAAAATAACCTTGACTTGACTGAACTTATACTTGACCCAGTGTGAAGTCATACTTGACCTGATGTGAACTCATACTTGGCCCCATGTGAACTCATACTTGACCCCGTGTGAACTCATACTTGACCCCGTGTGAACTCATACTTGACCCCGTGTGAACTCATACTTGACCTGATGTGAACTCATACTTGGCCTCGTGTGAACTCATACTTGACCTGATGTGAACTCATACTTGGCCCCGTGTGAACTCATACTTGACCCCGTGTGAACTCATACTTGACCTCGTGTGAACTCATACTTGACCCCGTGTGAACTCATACTTGACCTGATGTGAACTCATACTTGGCCTCGTGTGAACTCATACTTGACCTGATGTGAACTCATACTTGGCCCCGTGTGAACTCATACTTGACCCCGTGTGAACTCATACTTGACCTCGTGTGAACTCATACTTGACCCCGTGTGAACTCATACTTGACCTGATGTGAACTCATACTTGGCCTCGTGTGAACTCATACTTGACCTGATGTGAACTCATACTTGGCCCCGTGTGAACTCATACTTGACCCCGTGTGAACTCATACTTGACCCCGTGTGAACTCATACTTGACCTCGTGTGAACTCATACTTGACCTGATGTGAACTCATACTTGGCCCCGTGTGAACTCATACTTGACCCCGTGTGAACTCATACTTGACCCCGTGTGAACTCATACTTGACCCCGTGTGAACTCATACTTGACCTGATGTGAACTCATACTTGGCCCCGTGTGAACTCATACTTGACCTGATGTGAACTCATACTTGACCCCGTGTGAACTCATACTTGACCTGATGTGAACTCATACTTGGCCCCGTGTGAACTCATACTTGACCTGATGTGAACTCATACTTGGCCCCGTGTGAACTCATACTTGACCCCGTGTGAACTCATACTTGGCCCCGTGTGAACTCATACTTGACCTCGTGTGAACTCATACTTGACCTGATGTGAACTCATACTTAGCCCCGTGTGAACTCATACTTGACCTGATGTGAACTCATACTTGGCCCCGTGTGAACTCATACTTGACCTGATGTGAACTCATACTTGACCCCGTGTGAACTCATACTTGACCTGATGTGAACTCATACTTGGCCCCGTGTGAACTCATACTTGACCTGATGTGAACTCATACTTGGCCCCGTGTGAACTCATACTTGACCCCGTGTGAACTCATACTTGGCCCCGTGTGAACTCATACTTGACCTCGTGTGAACTCATACTTGACCTGATGTGAACTCATACTTGACCCCGTGTGAACTCATACTTGGTCCCGTGTGAACTCATACTTGGCCCCATGTGAACTCATACTTAGCCCCGTGTGAACTCATACTTGACCTGATGTGAACTCATACTTGACCCCGTGTGAACTCATACTTGACCTGATGTGAACTCATACTTGACCCCGTGTGAACTCATACTTGACCTGATGTGAACTCATACTTGACCCCGTGTGAACTCATACTTGACCTGATGTGAACTCATACTTGGCCCCGTGTGAACTCATACTTGACCCCGTGTGAACTCATACTTGACCTCGTGTGAACTCATACTTGACCTGATGTGAACTCATACTTGACCTGATGTGAACTCATACTTGGCCCCATGTGAACTCATACTTAGCCCCGTGTGAACTCATACTTGGCCCCGTGTGAACTCATACTTGGTCCCGTGTGAACTCATACTTGACCTCGTGTGAACTCATACTTGACCTGATGTGAACTCATACTTGACCTGATGTGAACTCATACTTGACCTCGTGTGAACTCATACTTGGCCTGATGTGAACTCATACTTGGCCTGATGTGAACTCATACTTGGCCTAATGTGAACTCATACTTGACCCCGTGTGAACTCATACTTGACCTGATGTGAACTCATACTTGGCCCGGTGTAAAGTAGGAATTGACACAATGCAAACGACGATCAAAATTCGGCGCGCGGCGCGATCACCTGCAACCAGCAGTAAAATCAATTGTTGATGCACCGGGTGTAGCTCTAAAACCAATTACAACACGAATATCTCATTCAAACCTCACCTATGAATAAAATTCATTTGCTCCAAGTACTTCATTGCAGATGCAACTTGTACGGCTATATACATTAACATAAGAGCATCTAGATATTTGTGCTTGTCTGGATCACGGAGATAATCCAACAAGTTTCCACCCTCCATGAATTCTGTGATAATGTAGAAGGGAGCTTCTCTTGTGCAAACACCTAACAATTGGACCAAGTTAGGGTGCCTTAGTCTCTTCATGACACCAGCTTCGGTTAAAAAGTCATCTACTTCCATCGTCTCTTCCTAGGAAAACAGAAAATATAGAGAGAAGACTTAAAGGCGTACAATACCGTTCTTAGGGGCAATTTTTGGCTGGCTGTTATGAAAAAAAAAGCTTTTTGAGAGTCAATAATTAGGTTCTTAAAACTCATCCAGGGCTTGAAATTTTAAATTTTCGGCAGTACTAAGTAGATACCAGGTTTCTGAATTTGGTATCCCTCCTTGAAATCTCGTATCCCACTTTTGAATACTAAACATCTCAACTTCCAATATCTAAAATTATACTATAACAGTTTGTTGCGTTACATTATAAAACGTTACGTTACGTAAGGCGTTATATACGCTCCATATAAGATGTTACACTACATTATAAGACGTTACATTCCATTCTAAGGCGCTACCTTGTAAGACGTTGCGCTACATTGTAAGCCGTTGCGCTACATTGTAAGACGTTACGCTACATTGTAAGACATTACGCTACATTGTAAGACGTTACGCTACATTGTAAGACATTACGCTACATTGTAAGACGTTACGCTACATTGTAAGACGTTACGCTACATTCTAAGACATTACGCTACATTGTAAGACGTTACGCTACATTGTAAGACATTACGCTACATTGTAAGACATTACGCTACATTGTAAGACGTTACGCTACATTGTAAGACATTACGCTACATTGTAAGACGTTACGCTACATTGTAAGAAATTACGCTACATTGTAAGACGTTGCGCTACATTGTAAGACATTACGCTATACATTGTAAGACGTTACGCTACATTGTAAGACGTTACGCTACATTGTAAGACGTTACGCTAAATTGTAAGGCATTACGCTACATTGTAAGACATTACGCTACATTGTAAGACATTACGTTACATTGTAAGACATTACGCTACATTGTAAGACATTACGCTACATTGTAAGACATTACGCTACATTGTAAGACGTTACGCTACATTGTAAGACGTTAGGCTACATTGTAAGACGTTACGCTACATTGTAAGACGTTACGCTACATTGTAAGACGTTACGCTACATTATAAGACGTTACGTTACATTGTAAGACATTACGCTACATTGTAAGACATTACGCTACATTGTAAGACATTACGCTACATTGTAAGACATTATGCTACATTGTAAGACATTACGCTACATTGTAAGACATTACGCCACATTGTAAGACGTTACGCTACATTGTAAGACATTACGCTACATTGTAAGACGTTACGCTACATTGTAAGACATTACGCTACATTGTAAGACGTTACATTACATTGTAAGACGTTACGCTACATTGTAAGACGTTACGCTACATTGTAAGACGTTACGTTACATTGTAAGACATTACGCCACATTGTAAGACGTTACGTTACATTCTAAGACGTTACGTTGTAAGACGTTACTTCAGATTCTGTGGCTGTGTGCTATCGAAGTTTTTATTTTATCCCGTTGGGATACTGAAGTTAAGACTTCTAGTATCCATAACGAAAACCTAATATCCCGTGGATATCGGGATACCACAAATTTCAAGCCCTGTGTATTAACAAGTGTTTAACCCATTCCTGCCTGAGCTGGCCAAAAATGACCCCTTTATTGTTTTACTCTGTCTAACGCCAGATGATTATACTCATCAAAGAGAGAACCCTTAGATATCCTAGGCAGCAATGGATTAACAAGTGATTAATACCAGATGATTTTACTCATCAAAGAGAGAACCCACAGACATCCTAGGCAGCAATGGGTTAATGCTACTCTGAGCAATAACACCATTGGTTGTTTTATTAGAGGATAAATATGGGACCTGTCGACTTCACAATAATCACAAAGACAACAGATCGGGAGGTCAAAAAGTTGGGTCACAAATACTGTACAGTCATCATTGCTTATATGCAAATATTATACTACAGTATTTATGTACAGTTTTCAACAAAAAGATTTCTCAGCCCTGTGTCACTTGTTTCTTTTTTTTTATCAAACACAGCTAGCAAGAATGGCAAAGTTTCATTTGGGTGGCATGTACTGTAGCTACCTTCAAAGTTTTCACAGCAACTCTTTTCTGGTATTTTTTCCACAAGCCTTCGTAAACTTCACCATACTGTCCACCATCAAGTCGTTTCTTCATACATATTTCATCGCGGTCGACCTCCCACTCATCAGGTTCATGTGTCCCATATACAGTGGGCTTATCTGTCTTGGGTGCAGGATAATGAAGCGTTGTAACCAATCCATCTGAATGTTGTGAGTGATAATGCACTAGTTCAGCCAGAGTGGCAAATTTGTTTCCTGTGGAGATATAGAATTTTCCATCTGGACTTTTACTAACACGATAATGATAAACACGACCATCGTAACGGATGGATACAGATACTTGACCAAGTTTGGATTCACTTTCACGTACCAAGAAGCTACCATTGATACCACTGTTAAGACAAACCTCAGCTTTAATTCGCGAGATCTGTCCATGGTACCAGGAGTGTTTACTCAGGCTATCAATATGTGCAATATAGCTCCTTGGTATCCATCCTGTTAGACCACTCCTTACTTGCCCCCGACACCATTCGTTGGTGTCGTTGTTTGAAATTATCCAGACTTCTTGGTTAGCCTTGATACTGAGTTGGTCGTCTCCATCGCCCTTGAAGTCGTACAGTGCAATAAAGGAATGAGGGTCACATGTCTCGAGGTCATCCAAGTTTTCAAGCGACTGCCATTGTCTTGAAAGACTAGTCACGTCAGGTGTATCTGGCAATGGCCTATTAATGATTACATCTGGATAAAAGAAACAAAATAGCATTAGCATGGTATAGAATAAAACATATTCCGAAGAATAATGCCATCCTATAAACTCTAGATGAGTCAAACAAGTGGAACTATGTTGAAAATTGTAATATTTCGACTTTATTTCAAAGTCATCATCAGACAAGTGAAAATACAAAAACATGCCAGGTCTTATATACAAGTCAAAAGATCGATGACATCATCGGCAACAAAGGAGAAGAAAACGGAACAATAATTACACGAGAGAAGACCTAACACTAGCTATTTACATGTACATCAGAAAACCTAACATTATTTACAGAACTGAAGCTTTAATTGCTTATCAGGTTAGGCAAAAAGTGACAGTTCTTTGCTAGCCTTCAGGCCCGAATTTAGCTCGGGTTTATTAAACTTAATTTGCAGTGCTTCCACTATTAATAGTTGATTAGTGTTAATTAGCATGCCCCTTTATTGTTTTCCTCTGTTTAACACCTAACACCAGATGATTTTACTCATCAAAGGAAGAACCCTCAGACATCCTAGGCAGCAATGGATTAACAAGTGTTTAACCCATTCCTGCCTGAGCTGGCCAAAAATGACCCCTTTATTGTTTTACTCTGTCTAACACCAGATGATTATACTCATCAAAGAGAGAACCCTTAGATATCCTAGGCAGCAATGGATTAACAAGTGATTAATACCAGATGATTTTACTCATCAAAGAGAGAACCCACAGACATCCTAGGCAGCAATGGGTTAATGCTACTCTGAGCAATAACACCATTGGTTGTTTTATTAGAGGATAAATATGGGACCTGTCGACTTCACAATAATCACAAAGACAACAGATCAGGAGGTCAAAAAGTTGGGTCACAAATACTGTACCAGTCATCATTGCTTATATGCAAATATTATACTACAGTATTTATGTACAGTTTTCAATAAAAAGATTTCTCAGGTTTTGGTAGCAGCTACAGAAATATAGTTTATGCAAAGCAGGGGTGTTGGTAGCACAGTGGATAGTGCACGTGCCTTTCACCTCTGCGAGCCAGGTTCGATTTCTGCTCTCAGCAGTTATCCGATTGAAATTTCACCTTGGCCGCATGTGAGAAGAGTGTTTCCAGTCTGAGTCTACCAAACATTACAGGTTTCCCCCGGGTAATCTGGTTTCCTCCTGAAGTAACACTGGACCAATGAGGGATGGCCCTTACTGGACCTATAGGGATTAGTAGTTTAGATATAACTGATAGAGTTATCCAGTATATACTGTATAAATAAATATAAATATAGTAAGGTTAGATATACTGCCAAAACAGAGAACGTAGGAGCCTAACATTTCGAGTGAAGGCCCTTCATCAGAGAGAAAGTAGTCTAATGTTTTGAGCGAAGGCCCTTTGTCAGAGAGAAATGTTTCTCTCTGATGAAGGGCCTTCACCTGAAATGTTTTGGCAGTATATCTAACCTTACTATATTTCAATTGTTGTTTCTACACTACCTACGTAGCACACTACTTTTATTAAATAAATATAAGTTAGTTAGATAACTACAGAAGAAGAAGTGGGAAGGTATTTCCATTTTGACTGTAAATTATATTCAAAAAGTTTTAAGCCAGAGCAGCATTAAACTATGTTGGATGATCTTGGATTCTTCACCTGTGGTGTCAGGCTGAATTTGTAATCTTTTCATCTCTGAGGCCCCATGTTATCCATTGGATCTTATTCATCCATATGTTCCTAAACATCATCTAAGTCTAAGATCTGGTTCTAAAAACTATTAACAGTATAATTTACAAACATATGGACACTGTATAGGGCATTTTCAGTAGCTGCACCAATTCTATGGAACAAATTATCAGACAATATTAGAGTCCCGGGAATTTCAGTTGAAATTTTTAAAAATAAACTTAAAACTCATCTTTTTAGGAAAGCTTTTTTAGCATAGATAGTTGTTATAGCTTTATTATTTTATTTTAGTTTCTGTATATATTTTAATCACATGTATGTAGTTTGAACTTAACTGTAAAGCGTTAATGGACTACATTATAGGGAATTAGCACTCTAGAAATGTAAATTATTATTATTATTATTAATATTATTATTGTTTTCACACAGCTTTGATCTTATAGCTGGAGTTGGGTTTTTGTCCCTTTTTGCTTAACATCAAGGTACAGTACATCCCGTACCCTTAGATACCAAGCATGTAACTCAAGATTCTTAATAAACAAGCTTTTTGAAGTGTCTGAAACTCTATTGTGGCATCTAGCTTCTCTATCCACCTGTCAAAATTGTTATGTATTGTTCCAAGTCCTCCAATAACAATGGGTACAATTGTCACTTCCTTACATTGCCATATTCTTTTAATTATTATTATTATTATTATTATCCAATTTTACTCTGATTAAGGGCTCTACTTGAAATGTCAGTATTTCATTCCTAAAAATTACTCATTTGAACCCTGGTCAGAGTAAAATGTGAAGAAATAACATGAGCTAATATATACCCATATTGTGAGACAATATTGCTAGACATTGCTGTATGTAAATTCCTGTAACATTTCCCTGTTGTTGTCAAATTGAGGAAGTAATTTAACCAAAACCCATTTTGTGGTTGGATTGGCAATTTCTGCTCAAAACCCTTCTCTTTGTTCAACCAATGTTTCCTAACTAATTGTAACAGACTGTAACATCTCATGTTTCAATCTATTTTTAGTGAAAGCTATTTAATATAAATACACGAAGCAAACAGAAAATATTGTACGCACGGCATGGCAAAGAAAATGCGAGAAATGAAAAAGTTACTTGTATTTTACAATTTTAAATATACATTTAATATAGAAACACATATTTGAAGCATGAAATGCGTTAAGATTATACAAATAGTTTTCTAAAAAGCCGGTTAGATAATATACTTCAAGTCGATCAAACGGTTATTGTGGATTACATATTTTAATAATACCCTTCACGCCTTCCGTATATCTTCAAGTTGGATTCATTTTGTAGCTTTTATTGACTTTATTTTTTTTAAAACTTCAATCTAGAATCTAATTACATAAATAATATTTTGATCAATAAGTATTTCTTGACATTTCAAGTACTATAAACCTTCCGAGTTTTGTTGAAAAAATTCAAATAACTTAAAACTTGGAATTATTGCAGTGTCAGACAAGAAAGAAACTGTACATTTACATACAAAGTGGAAAGAAACATTGCAGTAAACGTATGTTAGAACTGACCTGTATCAATGTAAGCCTTTTCACCAGACTTTCCTCGTTTTAAAGTTGACTTTTTGGATCCAGCTTTGACTTGATTCTGTCCCATCTTTCGGTCTCATCGCAAGCACTTTGAACACAGGCAAAACCACGGATTCCTGCCACGATTTCCCTCCATATTTAACAAAGAAAGAGAATTGATGCATACATGAAAATGAAAAGGCTGGAGAAATAATTGAGATTTGATAATTTTTAAGAACAATCAACTTCAAAAGGACGATCAGTTAGAGTTAGATCAGTCGAACCAAGAAACCAAGAAGTTATTGTGGCGAGTGATGGGGGAAGACTGGGGTGAGATCTGCATTCGGAAATTATCGTAAAACATCGGAATATATATTGTTGCTTTAATATTATAAAATTTACAATCAAAACTTATCAAAACTAGTAAACTACAAAGAAATAGGTTAAGGATTATAAATAATACCAAAAACTAGTAATTACAGAAAAACAGTGAAATAACTAATACAAAAATTGTGTTTATATTTTTTCAGGATAAAACGAACGGACCCGATCACTTTACGAAGTTATTTCAAAGGATCCAATTTTTGATCATGCAAACAGAACAGATCACAAAATGGCGGAAACTGGGTCAGTGAAAAGGTAACAGAAATTTTATCAAAAACTTCACATTCTAGTATCTTAGTCTTACTTTATCAATGCGTAACATCTAATTTTTGATTATTTCTTTCAAGTTGTATGTTTTTTTTGAAGGAAGAGGGGTGTTGTATGTTTTGGTCAGTGCGAAAAGCGCGCTGAATTTAAATGTGTATTTTGGGCTTTGAAATTTGAGCGAGTTTTGCTGTAATTAAATTAACTTTATTGGTTGTATCAGGAATGATTATTTAATAGAAAAGAAGATACAGAATGTTTCTGGAGCTCTACTTACACTAAAAACTATAAAAGTGAATGATTTAATGATAAATTAATAAGTTTTACTGTAGAAATAATACCATTTATATTGATTTAATATTGGTCTCAAATTCCATTTTCGTTATACATAAATATAGTGATGTACCAATCATAAATCATTTTCAAGGTACACAATTTCTTAGGCCTTTGTAAGAAAAATTGTTTGTTCAAATTTCCACCTCTCTTAACCCAGGGTGCATTCCATGTAGGTCACGCTCACGCCGAAGATCTTCGGCGTGAGTTTCAAAAGTGCTCGGCATGCTGGTGCACAATCATACTGTGGTCGGTGCATATATACAGCCATACAACTATACAAGTCAGTGGGTGGTGCCGATGCCGGCGTAAGTCTTGACCTCCCTTGGTGCAGTGGGCTGACATGGAATGCACCCTGGCTCTTAACTTGGTTCCTTGCCCCCCTGACTCCCATTTCTTCTGCTCTCCTGACCCCCTCCCTCTGCCCACCCATCAAATAATCATCTAGAATCACCAATCAATCTTAGACAGGCTTGGAGGCTTTATATGGTTAAGTGTATACTGTAGGTGCAATACAATATTAGTGTTTGTTGAGTACAGTAGGCATGATACTTGTGGGTGGAAAGGTGCGAGTGGACACAGGCCACAATGTACACATGTAAAAATCTCACAGCTTGTCAACGGATGTGTTTGCAACAGGCCTGTAGCAAGGCTGGGAACAAGTTGTAACAATGCTGTTTATTCAAGAAGCTGCTACAACCTTGTTAGCATCAATCTATTTACAACTTGTTGAGTGCAGAGCGGTAACAGGTTGTTGGAACAACTTGTCATCAGTCTGTTGGAGTCATCAGCCTCGTTACAAGTTGTCAACAACCTGTTACAGACATGTTAACAGACTGGGACAGCCAGTGCGAACACATGACAGTGACAGCCTGTTGAACAGCCTTGTAACATCTTGCTTGCAGGTATATAACAGCTTGTGCATTTTTACGTGTGTAGGCTAAAGACCATACTACTTTATGGTGTATGTTAATTATTGTTTTGGTTTAATAGATCCCGTAAAATCGAGAGAAAAGTTCCTTCAAGTGAGGTATTGTTACATGTATGTTCTAATATATTGCAAAAAAATATCAAAATGTCTGGTGTTCTGTTGGTTTGCATGACACAGGAATAAACTGCACAACAGACCAGTAAAGTTTAATGTGATCTTAACCACTTGCTACCTAGGATGTCCAATGGTTCTCTCTTTGGCAAGTAAAATTGTCTGGTGTTAGACAGAGTAAAACAATGATGGGACCATTTTTGTTCAGCTCAGGCAGGAATGAGTTACATGTAATCACTTGTTACCGTAACCCATTGCTGCCTAGGATGTCTGACGGTTCTCCCTTTGGCAAGTAAAGTTGTCTGGTGTTTACAGAGTGAAACAATAAAGGAGCCATTTTTGTCCAGCTCAGGCAGAAATGAGTTAATCACTTGTTAACTCATTGCTGCCTAGAATGTCTGAAGGTTCTCTCTTAATTGATGAGTAAAATCATCTGGTGTTAGACAGAGTAAAACAATAAAGGGGTTGTTTTGGGCAGCTGAGCTCAGGCAGGAATGAGTTGACCCTTTCATTGCCATCAGCAGGGTTTCTTTTAGGGGGTGAAGAGGGGCTGGCTTTGCCCCCCTGAAAAATATTTGCCCCCTCTTGTAAATTTCAAGATTATAGAGACCTCCCCCTCCACACACATAGTATGTGTTGCCTATTTTGACCCTCCTTGTTAAATATTCTGAAAGAAACCCTGGCCATCAGTTATTTTTTACTCTGTCCAACACCAGATTATTTTACTTGTCAAGGGAGGACCTCGTGACATGGTGGAAGTTAAAGGATTAAACTTACTACATACCAGAATATGCCAAATTGGAATATGGCATCTGTTTCACAAGTTCTGCTTGAAAAAGAGTCAAATTGTACTTTTAGGAAGAAGACGATGGTGGTTTCCTGTTTTGTCGAAGAAGCAAGCGAATAAAAAATCAAAAAGAGGTTCCAGTAATGTTTATTGTCTAATAAATTGAAAACAAGGTTACATAAGAATGTCTGTAATTTTCAACTCCCTCTTACGATATATATTATTTAATAATTATTTAAGGAAAAAGAGATTAAACTGACAGAAAGTACAGTAGTGTCTTCTAATAAGCAGACACAACAGAGCAAAGACACAGAATCTAAAAAAAGAAGGCGTTCCAGTTTTATAAGAGGTAGGAAGGTGCTTTCTCCACTGGAACTGTGTGTCACAGAAACTGAGAATATTCAGACTGAAGATAAACAGTCTACGGATCCAGAAAATCAAGAAAATCTGGCTGCCATTCAAGGTGATTGATATAGAATATTAATTTTGTTATGGTGACAAAATTTAAAATTGTTAGTTTCAAAAACACATATTGATGGTAAATTAATAACAAATATGTTGGAATTAAAAGAATTGCTGGAAACCTAAGAGGTTAAAAAATAATGAAAACATACACACTATACATTTCAGCAGACAATTTATCAAGTGCTATGTCTGCTGATAAATTTAAAAAATACTGAACTGGTATTTATAATATAAATGTACCCCTATTAAGGAAATGACTCCTAAATAGTTGTCATGATTTCCCCATTAAGTTTCTCAATCCAATATATAATTAATAATAATAACACTTTATTTAACCAGGGTAACTAGAATTACAAGCGTAATTTTCATCTAGGCCCATATAATGTGGTAATTTAGTATGTGTTGTGATGAAAAATTGTCAGTCTTTTTTTGATGTTAATATAAAGTACATTTACAATGAGGATGAACAGCGTTTGTGGTTTGTAAATATCTCATCTCGTTCAAGAGATATTCACATTTTGGAAATATGCAAATTATATGGTTGATGACATCATTTTCTCCAAATGAGAGAAATGAAATTCATAAAATTAGGAATATCTCTAGAAATAAACAATAGAAAGTGCTCAAATTTTGCATGCCTATAGTATTAAATAAAATATGTTTCACTGTGGAACTTTAGTTGTTTTTGTGGAAACTTCTGGTTTCTGGCCCCCTCCAATGATAAAATTAAATTTGCTTATTTATCAGCAATCAAGTAGCGTTTACTCCAGCGAATAAAAGTGGTGATTAGGGCTTATATAGGCATTGTAATTCAAACGTTTAAATCTTTCTATTTTTAAACAATGAGGCAAAAATGATAATTCCCTTTTTAAGGTTGAGAGTAACCTGAGAGCATGCGCTTAGCATTCCACTGTCAGAGAAGTTTATTTTATTGGATACTACATATTATAAGCATACAAAATTTAAGCGTTCTATTGTTTATTTCTAGAGATATTCCTTATCTTATGATTTTAATTTCACTCGTTTGGAGTAAATGACATCATCAGCCATAAATTTGCATATTTCCAAAACGTGAATATCTCTTGAACGAGATGAGATATTGACAAACCACAAATGCCATTCACCCTCATTTTAAATGCACTTTATGAGTAAGATAAAAAAAAGACTGATGATTTTTTCATCATAGTGACACTTTAAGTGTCATGAAAATAGCTCCTGTAAACAAAAAACCTTTGATTTTGGTACGGTGTTATGTTTAATTAAATTTCACGTTTATGCGATGGATTCTAAATTCTTTCATCTGTATAGAACTTTATAAGGAAATTCCAGCTGGGGTGAGCTCCGATGAAAGACTGTTACTTGTATGTGATAAGAGCTTACAGGTATTGTTAGTAATTCCATAGATTAAATTTAATTTAGAGAGATTTTTCAAGTAAAAAACATGACAGGTAGCCATTCTTAATTTCAAACTTTTGTTAAGATATTTCAGTTTTTAAGACTTAAATTGCAACTCCATACAGAAGTTTAAAAAAATCTATCACAAACTGTTTGGTGTGCATAATTACATAATAACAATGACATATTTTTACATAATTACATAAATTACATAAATTGCATAATTACATAAATTACATAATTACATAATTACATAAATTGCATAATTACACAAATCACATAAATTATATAATTACATAAATTGCATAATTACATAAATTGCATAATTTACATAATTACATAAATTATATAAATTACATAAATTACATAACTTAAATAATTATATAATTACATATTAAATGTATTATTCTCAATTTATAGATTATGTCTGATAGGCTAAAAAAGAGACAAAATGTGAATGTTTCTAATTTTGCCAAAGAAGGTTAGTGACTATTTTATATCTGCCACAGCCATTAATGAAAAGCAAGAACAAAACCATTTGACTCAATTTAATTGTATTTTATTAATTTTGAGAGTTTCTTTGTTTCTTTGTTAGCTGAGGAACTTGTTGCCTATCTTCAAGAGACCCTCCAGACAACTGATTTGGCTAAGAAAGTTAATATTCAAAAAGAGAAAAATGGGAGGTGATTTTTGTTCAATTTTCTTGGAGTTAATGCAGACGATTTTACTTGGTAGAAACGAACGAACGAACGAACGAACAAACAAACAAACAAACAAACAAACAAACAAACAAACAAACAAACAAACAAACAAACAAACAAACAAACAAACAAACAAACAAACAAACAAGAAAAACAAACAAGCAAGTAAACAAATATACAAACAAAGACACAAACAAACTAACTAATAAACAAACAAACAAACAAACAAACAAACAAACAAACAAACAAACAAACAAACAAACAAACAAACAAACAAACAAACAAACAAACAAACAAACAAACAAACAAACAAACAAGACCAAACAAGCAAACGAACAAGCAACAAACGAACAAGCAAGCAAACAAACAAACAAACAAACAAACAAACAAACAAACAAACAAACAAACAAACAAACAAACAAACAAACAAACAAACAAACAAACAAACAAACAAACAAACAAACAAGCAAGCAAATAGACAAACAAACAGACAGACAGACAAACAGGCAGACAAACAGACAAACAAACAAACAAACAAACAAACAAACAAACAAACAAACAAACAAACAAACAAACAAACAAACAAACAAACAAACAAACAAACAAACAAACAAACAAACAAACAAACAAACAAACAAACAGACAGACAGACAGACAGACAGACAGACAGACAGACAGACAGACAGACAGACAGACAGACAAACAAACAAACAAACAAACAAACAAACAAACAAACAGGCAGACAGACAGACAGACAGACAGACAGACAGACAGACAGACAGACAGACAGACAGACAGACAGACATAAAACCAACCAAGCAAACGGACAAGCAAGCAAAAGAAACGAGTATGACATAGCCGACCAACTTTACTTTCTCATTTGCCTTGCTCATTCATATGAGATCGCTACAATTTATTCCTCAACTTTAATTATTAGAATTACCCTTCCAAATCCCAAAAATAAACAACTGGAAGAATATGCTGAGAAAAGTGAACAAGTGAAAAGCAGGTAGGTGGGTCATATACCGACCAATTGTGATTTGCTCATTTGGAGGTCGCAAAAATAATTTCTTGGAAACCCAAGTTGCAGAGAGTTGACAACTGAAAATACCTTATTTAGGATTACCAGCGTTTATTGATCCAGTTTGTCATTGTGTAGCTACATTTTTTTATAGAATGTTACGTGAGGACAAAGAATGGGAAGAGCTTCTTCATAAATATCAAGATAACAGTGCGTTATCTGCTCCAAGGTACACTTGACTAGAGTAGATGTAAATAAATATTCTTTACTAAGGAAACCTACTTAACCATATATGATGAAGTGATTTACAGAAGAAACCTTATAAGTTAATGTGTTTTTGGTTTACGTAACGTGTTTACCCTTCAGGACCAACGAACGATATCATTGTGAGCATGTTATACTATAGAATAGACTCAGTTCTTATCCCACAGGTTTTCTCTCTATAAGGGGACGTTTACATGAATCCGGATTAAGTTTCAATCTGGATTGAACTCATTCCGCTTCTATCAAACCCCTTTATCTGTTTAAATACATGAATCCAGACTGAGATTAGCTCATTCCGGATTGAAATGCCATTCCGGATTGAAATTTTGTTCCGGAATCATGTAAAGGCGGTGCGAGTTTCATTCCAGAATGAAAAACGTGACAGAGAGGGCTAGAACAAACAATGCATGCATTTCAAATATTTACGGATTTCAGATTTCAGGCGGATTTCAACCCAGAAACCCAATTCCCATGTAAACACGGATTGACTTTGCTTTCCAATCCGGATTGAAAGTCAATCCGGATTCATGTAAATGGCCCATTAAGGCGGTTTTCCACTAGGCGAAAAATGTCGCGCGAAGCGACATTTTCTTTTGTCTCGCAAGCTCTCGAGTGGAACTAATTTGCCAAGACAAAAGAAAAATATCGAGTCGGTCGACAAATGTCGCCTAGTGGAAAACCGCCTTTCTTGGCTAATTAGTTCCACTCGAGAGCTTGCGAGACAAAAGAAATTTTTCGCCTAGTGGAAAACCGCCTTAAGTAGAGACTTTTGAATAATTTTTAGTCCCTATAGAGTAATCTCAACAGCGTCCTTGTTCTTTATACAACGCCACTTAGAGCATTTTCACCGCGTCTTCTGGACGACGTCAACGGCCAAAAGATGAGAACTGGTGTTTAAGATCGACCTCAATACAGACACTATACAATCATTTTAACAATACTGGGACGTTTTAGAAGTCATTAAACTACCTTCAAATATCAAATATAATAGTCAGTTAGCCGTGACTTTTTTAATTATAAAGTTTATGTTGCTTTTTAACCACCGTCGTCGTCCTAGCATCGTAAGGTCCTTTTAAAATGCTAGGACGACGGCGGCGGTTACAGTAAAAAGCAAGATAAGGTTTTACAATTTTACAAAACGCCACCAGTATTGCTAAAATGATTGTAGTGTCTGTATTGAAGTCAATCTCAAGCAACAGTTCTCATCTTTTGGCCGCTGACGTCGTCCTGAAGACGTGAAAATGCTCTAAGTGGCGTTGTGTAAAGAACGAGGAGTGGACGGTATTGAGATTACTATTGGGTCTAAAATTATTCATTCTCTGTATTTTGCAAAAAAGAATAAAATCTTTTGTTTAGAGGACGACGTAGATTTTAAAGTCCTTATAGTTACGTGATAACCATGCACCCAGAGCATTTGAATTTAATTAGTTACAATACATTTATTTTGTGTAGCGAAATGGAAGAGACAAACAATAATGGAGTTGAGCTGGGATGTTTGTCACCAGAACAGAAAGAGTTTCTTAGCAGTGCACCACCATTGATTGAAATCACGGAAAGATTAAATACACTCAAGTCAAAGACTTATCTGATGGTAAAAATATTAATTAATTAGTTAATTAATTAATTAATTAATTGACTAATTAATAACTAAGTAATTGATGAATTAATTAATTAATTAATTAATAACTAAGTAATTGATTAATTAGTTAATTGATTAATTAATAACTAAGTAATTGATTAATTAATTGATTAATTAATTAATAACTAAGTAATTGATTAATTAGTTAATTGACTAATTAATTAATAACTAAGTAATTGATTAATTAGTTAATTGACTAATTAATTAATAACTAAGTAATTGATTAATTAGTTAATTGAATTAATTGACTGATTAATTAATTAATAACTAAGTACTTGATTAATTAGTTAATTGATTAATTAATTAATAACTAAGTAATTGATTAATTAGTTAGTTAATGGACTAATTAATTAATTAATAACTAAGTAATTGATTAATTAGTTAATTAATAACTAAGTAATTGATCAATTAGTTAATTGATTGATTGATTAATTAATTAATTACTAAGTAATTGATTAATTAGTTAATCGACTAATTAATTAATTAATAACTAAGTAATTGATCAATTAGTTAGTTGATTAATTTAATAACTAAGTAATTGATTAATTAGTTAATTGACTAATTAATTAATCAATAACTAAGTAATTGATCAATTAGTTAATTAATTGATTGATTGATTAATTAATTATTAACTAAGTAATTGATTAATTAGTTAATTGACTAATTAATTAATAACTAAGTAATTGATTAATTCGTTAATTGACTAATTAATTACTAAGTAATTGATTAATTAGTTAATTAATTAATTGATTAATTAATTAATTAATAACTAAGTAATTAATTAATTAACTAATGAATTTACGCCAACGTCACGTAATTTTAATATATATTCCTATTCTTGATGTTCTACTAGATTGATAAAGTGTGTCAGTCTGCATCAACACTAAAGAATTTTAGTGACGTGACTGAAAACTACATTGAAGAGAGTAGCAAATCATTAGGTAATGATAATGTGGGAAAATCAGAAAATTTAATAAATCCAAGCTGAGAGTCCAAAACTAATAAATTTTCTATTTTCTTTAGATTCCGCATCATCTGAAGGTGTTTGTGGAACTCCACGTCAATTAATTCAAGGCGTAATCGGGAACCATAAAAGCCCTTTGAGCTAATTAAAAACCATACTTGTGATAACTAATACGTGATATTTATTCTTGATAAAAAAAATGTAAAAATATGCCATGCTCTGGGGGCAATGAGCTGGGAATATATATCCCATGCATGCATTGCATTAAGAAGGTTCCTAAGTAATTTGTTCTGAAGTGAATGTGTTCTGGAACTTGTCAGTCTTTACGTTTTTGAGACATTCGTCTTTAAGGGTCATTATTCTACACCACTTATTCTGAATAATTATTAAAGTATGGTACCGTACACTATAGCACTGTACAGAACAGCATAGGAGAGTACAGTACAGTGTAGTTAACCTGTCTCTCTTTCTATTAACTATGACTTAAGAGTGCAGTACAGTACTAGCAGTTACAGTACACTTACGCTACAGGACAGTAGAGTACAGTGTACTTAACAGTGTAGTACAGTATACACTTAATGTCTGCTCCCGAGGGAAACAGTTAGTTTTGTTTTCCCGAGTCTTGATATTTCCCGAGACGAAGTCGAGGGAAGCATCGAGACTAGAGGGAAAACAAAACTAACTGTTTCCCGAGGGAGCAGACATTAAGTGTTTTGTTATATAGCTTGAGTTTCGCTGAATAATTTCGACATTTATCAAGGGAAAGTACACGAAAGACAAACGCTAAGACTTACCAAAACATTTCGCCTGGCTTGGTAATTTCACTTCAACCCAACAAATATATAAGTCTCAGAACAAAAGAACAGCAATACATTTCTCCAGTTAATCTTCACACATGCTTTGAAGACCTATAAATATTCTTTTTTTCGTACCAAACAAGCTTTTGTTTATAGGATGCCGTGAAGAGTTCAAAGTTCTAGCGGGAAACAATTGAAAACTTATTGACCGAGCAGGCAATAAGTTCTCAATTATTGCCCGCTCGGTAGATATTGAAATTTAGCTAAGGTCATGTGACCACAAACCAACCAATGACAGTCATCGTTGCATCCAGTGAAACTCTAGCTATATAACAATAGTAGTTAGTACAGTACAGTGTACTTGACAGTGCAGTACAGTATTACAGTTACAGTAGTCAGTACAGTACTATAGTACACTTATGGTACAGCACAGTACAGTACTCTTGCGGTGCAGCACAGTACAGTATGGTATGACAGTTCACGCAACGCAGTACAGTACAGTACAGCTGTACAGTACAGTAACCTTAACTAGTTTTCATCGTTTGTCATTACCCAATCTTCAAAATGTTCTATGTAATTATGCTATATATATATTTTAATACGATTTAAAAGAATATCATTGCTTTATTATTTGGTGCCCATATGTAAATATTTTCTGTGCTTTTGTTTATGTAAGTCGTGAAATCTATAACGTAGTTTATTAAGTCCAGTCCGTCTGTTGTGTCGTCTTGTGTTCGTCGATGTACTTCCAGGAATTATGGTTCTCATGTAAACGTCAGCGAAAGCCTAGGGGCAATAATATTAAAATATAATTAATAAGTGAATCAAACACTGACTTATTTTATTGTTTTCTACTATGTATTTCATCATATTTAGAACTTGTGAAACAGCAGTAACGTTTTGTTAGTTCTTGCTGTACAAGCTGTTGTTAGTTAGTTAGTATATAGTACTTTCAGCTTGGAGTTTGTAAAGTTTTTTTCAGTTCTTGTACAAACGGTCGTTAGTTCTTAATACTCAGAAAACTCTAGACGGGACTTAAACCGTCAACCTTCCAAATACTGGCCAGTAACTCCATGGTCATTTCCACTGAGTTACTAGAACTCAGATGGTTAGAACATCTGGCTAAAATTCGGAAGGTGGCAGGTTCAAATGTACAGGCTTATACAGCAAGAACTGACAAAACTTTACAATCTCCAACTTACTGAAAAACCAAACTGAAATGTTGGTAACTCCCGAGAATGTTTTGATTAAAGAAATACCAAATGGTTTTCCGTGTTTGGATACTCTGATCCAAACGCGAGAAATTGCGAGACTGGAGAAAAGCGTAACAAAACACGAGCCGTAGGCGAGTGTGTTTAGCTTTTCGAAAGTCGAGCAATTTCCCAAGTATTTGGATAAGAGTCTCCAAACACGGAAAAACCATTTGGTATTTCCTTTATAAAATAATCACAAGTGAATATGATATACTGTCCGACATTTTCAAAAAATCGTTTTGGCGGGAATTTTCCGTGTTTGAATACTCTGATCCAAACACGGCAATTGACCAATCAGGGCTCACGTAGTAACATGTTATTTTATAAAACGAAATACTGACGTTAAGCCCTTCATTAAGAGTAAAATAAAAACTATTCTCATTTCTCGGCAGTTTACCACATTTTCACTGTTGCTCCATCTAAAATATACGCAATATTCAAGTTTCTAACAGCCGTATTTCTCTTTCTTTTTTTTATACTCTGTAGTATATATCTATCTTAAAATGTATCTGTATTAAACTTTAAAATATAATAAATAATATCTCTGTAATAATCCTCTAAGGTAACTCATCACTGTTTCGCCACAAAAGTCGATACGAATGTTTATATGAGACGGAGGACTTTACCGGGATTTCAAAGTCCGAGTGCTTTTTGAAAAGGCGAGCCTCTTTAATGCACGAGGGCTTTGTAATCCCCCGGTAAAGTCCGACGTCGAGTATTTGAACTGACTTCTCAAACTCAAAACTCCGAAGATACCTGACGACGCAACGGTAACCCAATCTGATACAATATAAACGCCATGGACATGGTTGCCATGGCGCTTAAAATAGTTGTAACTTTTAGGGTTAAATAAATAACATTTGATGGAGCAAAGTGAAAAGGTGGTAGCCAAAATTTTTAGTAGCGAAAAACTGACGTTTAGAGCTGAGCCCTTTAACATTTTACTCTGATGAAGAGCTCTGCTCGAAACGTCAGTATTTCGTTAACATCTTTTCACTTTTCTCTGTTCAGAACACTACCTAGGCCGGACTCTACTTTTTTAACACATTTGATGTGTCGCTATAGGCCAGTTGCCCGATGTTGCACGCGCATCATTTTTGCCGGACCGCATGCATAAAACTGGGGCCAATACTAAACGAAATTTAAAGTGTCCCTAACCTCAAAACTTATTATTGTGTTATTTGGAAGAACTTTTAAAATGATAAGTTAACTTCTTTGGAAGATTTTTACTTTTTCGCTTTGAGATATTTCATTTTGTTTCATATGCAAATGTCTGGAATTACGTCACACATGCATAATGACGACTTATCAGAGAATGTTACATATCTGCGTTTATCAAATAAAAACACTAAAGTATGAATAACATGTGTGCGTGTTTCTCCCACGACACCAAACTTCTCGATTTTAAAAGATTTCGTTCGAGAAAGAAAGAGAAACACAAACTTCTTCGAAAAGTCATTATCCATGTGGGGGACGTAATTCCACACATTTGCATATCAAACAAAATGAAATATCTCAAAAACAAAGGGAAAAAGCGAAAATCTTCCAAACAAGTTACTTTATCATTTTAAAAATTCTTCCAAATAAGACAATAAAAAATTGCGAGGTTAGGGGCACTTTAACTATTTTTAAAGATAGAAATAATTCTTGATGCTAATATCTTCAGAAATTGTTGAATTTCTTTCATTTATCACATTTTCTATGCATGTAGCCCGCCAAAATTATGCGTGCGCTGGATCGTGCAACTTGCGTATACGAGGTGTTCAATTTCTCTGGACACGCTCAGGCCATATGGGATTGGTGTTTGAACCCTCGTCTTCGTCTTTTTAAGATATAAATGTACAACAGAGCTAAAATAACAATTCCCGCACCATACACTGCAACACAAAGACTTGCGTCGAACTGGTCCATGGTATAACTGATAGAGCTGACAAAATTTCTACCATAACTAAGCCTTACACTTTCTGAAAGATCCTTCTCGTCTGATTCAATTTCATTCTTTTCCGTCGTTAATCGAATATTGTTTAAACCATAATGCACTTTGAGGAACTGGAGTAGTACATTTTTTCTCCAATGAGGCATAGAGATTTGATCATCATGTTTTCTCCTGTGTGACGTAGAGATATCATCATCGTCATCACTACAGTCATGGCACAGGTCACGAGGTGGATACTGGATTTTTGGAAATTGTGGATCTGTACTCGGTTCTTTATTTAATCTTTTATTCACTTTATTATGGGCCTTCCATAGCCATAGAATTGCTTCATCGTGCGAGTGGACTTCGTTCTCAACGTTCTTTGACATGGCTGAAAAATGTCGAGCGCATTCGAGGCAACTAAAGAAAGTTGTTACAAAGCCACGTATCCTGGCTAGCACATCAGCACCAGAGAATTGAGTGACGTTCAGGTTAGCACAGTTTACTGTGAGAGTGTGAAATAGTTCCCACAAACTACAAGGATAGCCACGATACTGTGGCATACTGCCTTGGCAAGACTGCCAGTAGATCTCATCAGGCAGATGACACTCCGGGTCGGCCTGTCAAGGGAAAATGGTTGCATGTTTAAAAATACAATGGAATGTGAATGGTACCCTGGATGCCAGAGGATCTCTCCCCTCTTTGCGTCAACGGAAAACCTCTGGTATCCAGGGTAGATGAATGGTAACTTTTTGGTAAGGCTTTCAGGGGAGCACGGGTGACGTGTGTTGTTAGTACGTTGCCTCTCAGCAAAAAGTTAGGCCCGGTCAGACGGGGTTAGTACTTGGATGGGTGACCGCCTGGGAATAACCCCGTTGCTGGGTTTGGAACTCATGGGAGTAGAGTTTAGTTGTAGTTGATCTCTCCTGTGTTTCGATGGTTTTTCGCCGGGTTCTTCGGGTTTCCTCCCTCTGTAAAGTCAACACTTAACATCTTAGCTGTGATCCCTGGTCTAGCTGAACTGTGTTGTATGGCGGCTGCCTGATATGCCTCGACACGGCCACGTTCATCTGCGTCCTTCGCAATTCAGCCGCTCGCTGCATCATTCTGATCTGAATCACTCTCTACACTCGCACAGGCGTATCATATTCAAGCTTGACCCCCCATAGCCAGCCAGCCACCCACCCAAGGGACAGCCCCAACTGTGACCTGACTGATCTTGTAGCCTTGTGTGATTAAATTTACCTGATGCATTGCATAAAACAGTCGTATAGCGGCTGGCGTGATAGGCCGAGATCTCTCACTAAGCCATATTTGCAGTAATTTTAGAAAATTATTAACTGGTGGCCTGCCAGGAAAACACTGCAATGAAAAGATGTTTATAATCAATTAAGTTTGTGGATACACCACAAGTGTTACATGACATCACCATTTGTATGATATTATGCAATGTTGTTATAATGTGACGTACCAGGTGACATCATCATTATATGCAACGTTATCGTTATATATGATGTCATAGTTATATATGATGTCATAGTTATAATGACATCATAGTTATATATGACCTCATAGTTATATGACATCATAGTTATATATGACATCATAGTTATATATGTCATAGTTATATGTGACATCATAGTTATATGACCTCATAGTTATATGATGTCAGTTATATATGATGTCATAGTTATATATGACATCATAGTTATATATGACATCATAGTTATACATGACTTCATAGTTATATATGACTTCAAAGTTGTATATGACATCATAGTTATATATGACCTCATAGTTATATGACCTCATAGTTATATGACATCATACTTATATATGACATCATACTTATATATGACATCATAGTTATATATGACATCATAGTTATATATGACATCATAGTTATATATGACATCATAGTTATATATGACCTCAAAGTTGTATATGACATCATAGTTATATATGACATCATAGTTATAAGACATCATATTTATATATGACATCATACTTATATATGACATCATACTTATATGACATCATAGTTATTTTTGACATCATAGTTATATATGACCTCATAGTTATATATGACCTCATAGTTATATATGACATCATAGTTATATGTGACATCAGCCTAGACCTAGGCCTTCTATTTCCTATTTGGCAGTTATAAATTTGAAGCCGGGATGGCCGAGCATGAACTCTGCTACGTCATGAAGCGAATTTAGTTCCCAGTCCCATAGGCCACAGCTCAGCCAACGGAAAAGCCTATGTCTAGGCTGATGTGACATCATGTTATACAAGACATCAATATGTCATCATTTAACGTGACATCATCATAGTACAGCATGATGTCATCACTAGTATGACATCATTTGGTGTGATGTCATCTTTTAGTATGACATCATTATTTTGAATGACATCATCATACAGCATGATATCATCACTAGTGTGACATCATTTTGTGTGATGTTATCATTTAGAGCACTTATTTCTATATCTCCCACAGGCAAAATGTCTTTCAGAACTTCACTATACCTGGACCAGCAAATCTACAAAACCCTTGAGCTGTTTCTTATTGATAAATTTCTTGATTACAATTTCTCGTCTGAAGATGAAGCTCAGTGCACCCTCGAGGTCTTGCATGTATACCATTGAACTTTAAGAAAAAGATAATACTGTAACTCTCTAGAAATATATTCATAACACAGCAGAGTGAAGGCTGAAGCTTTGAAGTAAAGCTTGCTTTTCTTGGCAGTAACTTACATATTTCCTTGCTTTAAGTTTGAGACATCATTCTTATGTAGTTCTTTAAAGTGTGAATTAGTGGCTTTAATGGCTTTTGGTGTTGGAGGGGTTTTTCTTTCAACATGAAAGGTTTCTAATTCAGCCAAAATTCCTTCTCGGCTCTTATTTAATCTAAGAAAAAGGCATCACAGGATTAATTTAGCTGCTGATAATTATGACAAATTATTATAATAATATTTACATTTTTTTTAATTAAGACTCTAGTACTGTACATCAATTATTTATGACTATTTCAACTATGTATGATCATTTTCCAGCTGATTTCTTAAGTAACAAATAGAGTGAGACTTTTTGACTAAATTTGTTTGAGGTTCTGCTACTTACAAGTACACTGTTTCATCTTTTAGTAATAAAATTACTTTTGGTAAGTTAGTGACCTTGTATTTCTTTTGTTCAACTTTCTAAGGAAAAAGATAATATATTTAATATTACTGTATCTGAAGTATTATTTTAATTGTAATAATATTAAGCAAACTGAACATACATCATCCACCACTCTTTTGACAGAAATTTTACGATTGTTCATCAAATCTAATGTTAGCTATAAATGTAAAAGAGAAAAAAATATTACATAAAGTGAAAAAGTCAAAATTAGTTATCACAGCCAAGTATAAGAATTGAGAAGGCTACACCAAACTGCAATACCAAAAACATTTATATAAACCAAAATACAGTAGCGAACAAGTCTCACCTCTTTTCCTAGATAGGATGATCTTTTTTCAAAAACCAGGACTATATGCTTTGATGAAGATTTGACAAATTCATTGGAAAATTTATTGCTACACAAAAGAAAATGCTTTTTATCATATTACTGTAAACTGTTATATATTATGGTGTCATATTAAAAGTTAACTGGTAATTATTATATTATATTTTATTACTTTTCCCTTTTGTTTTACCTTAGAGATTTAAAATCAAGGTGGTTTTCATGGTGATCTTCAACTTCTAAAAAATCAATAATTGCATGACGCATTTTTCGAGTGCTCCGTTTCCCTAGAAAATAAAAACAATTATTAATAACAATTATAGTTTAATAAAAATCATAACTCATTAAATCATAAATCAGTATTAAATATTTTGCTAACTACAGTTTTAAAAGTTATTTTAATACAATAATAATATTAATCTTATTTACAGCTTTATACTGTAGTATTAATGCACAGGACACTTAATTTATATTTACCATAACATTAATTTTTAGAATTACATTATTGCTATTTCTCATTTACCAATAACTTAATACTGTACTTTTGTTTTTTTGTGATGTGTACCTTCATAAACAGATCCAACATCACTTGTATTTGTTATAAAGGCTTTAAAAAACTACAAGGGAAGACATTAGAGATAGCATATAAATTTAATAATTATAGAAATAAACAATTACAGTCCTGTCTGAGCTGCCATAAATAAATAATTATAAACATGCCCTAGCCAATGTTATAGGTCATCTCAACATACAGCATCAAACTTTTTTCTTCATTATGCAGTTGAAGCTTCTTTGTGACCACTCTCGTAAGCAACCAGCTCTCACAATGACCACTTTTCCACATCCCAGAGGTCGAGAACTTCAACTGCAGTTTATACAAACACAAAAATGCAAATACCTTTAAGCTTGGATATCCCTGAATACTAAAACTCTCACATGTTCCAAGGTTCCGGGCTTCAGCACAGTCAATAGCAGCAATTCTGACAACATTACTCCAGCCTAGAGAAATTGTACAATATAATTATGGTCTAACCCTAATCCGAACCCTAAGTAACCACAATTAACTGCATAAAAGTACTGTAAATCTAGCCTAACCCTGTCAGTATAGCTATTAGCCATTGTGTATAATTATTATATAGTACTGTGCAATGAAGACTATTTGCATTTGAAGCTCGTAACATTTGGATTATATATCAGGGGTTTCATTAGAAGCCGGCAACCGGCGAACTCCGGTGGTTACTTTCCAAATCATCACCGGGTACTTTCATAATCATTGTTTTAAATTTTAATAGTAAATACCGTATACGTGTTCACTTTGAGCCATTCCATTTTCTCATGAAAATGTAAATGAACTTGAATGTGAAGAAAGCTGGTTTCTATGGAAATTTGTAATTTCTTGCTTGATAATTTTCTGTATTAAATCTGTATTAGGGACCTTAAGATCTAGGATGGCAACCTCAACGACGATGTCATTTAAACAAAATAATTATATTTGCAAAACAACGAGAATGAATAATTTTTACTCCCTAGAGTAATCCCAATACCGTCCCCATTCTTTATACGCCACTTAGAGCATTTTCACATCTTCAGGACGACGTCAACAGCTAAAAGATGAGAACTGTTGCTTAAGATTGACTTCAAATCTTCAATACAGACACTACAATAATTTTAGCAAGTGCTGGAAATGGTGTTTCCGAGGTTCTAGACTTCAAAAATTTCCCGGGTGCGCCACCCAAACAAATGTGGTCCTAAATTGCTACCTCCATGTTCAGCTGCCTACTTTCTAAAATGAGCCTACTACTTTCAAAATTAATGAAACCCCGGATATATGGGTCTGTAAATAGTAGCTAATAAAAAGTGTTATTTTCTGCTGGCTGAGGAAGGAAAGAAGCAGAAAATATTTTCTGACACACTGCTGGGGGCCCGATTATTAATCGGTCCGCTGGTTAAGTAAGCACATTTCGTTGTTGCATTCGCCATTGCTTGACACAAACACCCACCCTACCCTGTTTAGACTGAGTGTAACTTAATATTGTACAAAGTATTGGACTTTAACTTTTTGATAGTTTTTCTTGTGGCGTTCTAGTTAGGGTGAATTATGTTCCAATGATTTAATGTGTAGCTGTAATAGCTAGAAGTGATTAATAAAAAGTCAAGCTTGTGGTGGATTGGCTGCAGAAGCTCCCAGCTGTGTGTGAGAAATTGGTTTTATGTTAACAACTGTGAACTCTATATTAACTTGCATATTGGTTATTACAGAACAAGTGCAGACAGAAATTCTTTGGAAACAATACTAGTTATTTCTATAAGATGAAAGAGGTTTTATACGCTTGTACGATCGGCTGTGTACCACTGCCAGTAACATCATTAAATATTTATGAACAGTAAAGGACTCTACAAAACAAGGATTAACATTTATGTAAAAATATTTCATTTGATGAATTTTAAAATGTGATTAATATAGCTCCCTTGACGAATAATTAACGCGGTTAATAAATAAAATACGGTGTTTTTAGTTGAAAATTAGAATTTTGTCGACGATGGACATGAATGCACTTGAACATGACCTCATCGCACAGCAATGGCCTTTCTTCTTCGAGTTCTTTCAAACTAACTATTATTTAAATCATTGTATTATCTCTGAATATAGCAGAAACCATAAAGAAGCACATCTTAAAGCTTGATCTCCTTATACCTTCAACTTGTTTCCCTAATCTTTTCCAGCTCGGGGCGAAAGACTGGCAATGTCCACACCAACTGGAATAAAATTCGACAAACCAAGCCACTGGGCTGTGGTAAAGAGTCGTTATAATCGTATCATTTTCCAAAAGAACAATTCTGTCTGTTGGTGAATATAAAGGAGACCCTGATACAACCAGAATAACAAGACTTAATACCAAAGATGCAAAAATAGAGTTCATTTTTGAAGGATTATGAAGTTGCTTCAGTAACATCCACTGGTGATCAAGTGAACTTGTGCTCGTTTAATGCGCCGGGATCTCACATTGTAGTCATTATTAAACCTTGGTTGATACATCCTTGGTTCATTACACCAGTCTCGAACAAAATTATAGCACAAGAGTCAACAAAAATATGAAAAAACAACGCAAATTCCTTCCAGCTGTTCACATATCCGCATGTAGTTTACTAGTTTTCTGTTATTAAAGCTGATATTACAATGACTTCCGGTTCAATTGTTTCATTGACCAATGACGTCACGACAAGTTCTAATCTCGTTCCCAGAGCTATCGGTTTTAGACCGCGCGTGCTCTATGCAATAGAGCACGCGTGCTTACATTGTACATATTATGCACGCAAAGGGCATGTGTTAACCCCCTATTTCCCTTCAAGACCAGTTTTGAGATTCATTCTTTTTTAGAGAGTAGTGAGTGACATCAAATTACATACAAATCAAGAGTCTGGAAATGAATGATATCATCAGTTAGTGACATCATATACAGATGACTTATTCAATTAATGATGTCATAATTCATGCCATCATCAGTTAGTGA
>OZ036014.1:3042700-3080200 GCA_964035015.1 Corallium rubrum
TGCAAATTTAAAAATTGTATTTCATTTTTCTGCACTGAATTACACTAAAATTGCACTCTTCTCATCCAATCAGAATTGAGAAATTTTTTCATGTAAATTATTAGCTTTGAAATGAAATGAAATGAAATGAACTGAAATGAAATGAAAGCAATGTTTATTAGCAATAAAGCTTTGTATTTGTTTGAAATAAAAGTAGCATGCTGCGTAGGCAGTGTTGAAACAACAATCGAAATATAGTAACATTAGATATACTGCTGAAACAGAGAACGTAGGAGTCTAACGTTTCGAGCGAAGGCCCTTCGTCAGAGAGAAATGTAAAGAGTGTAAACAAACAACGAGCTTATATAAGATCAGATAAAAATAACAATAACAAATTAATAAATAATAATTTGTGTAATTTGTTTGTTTTCGTTGCAGGTGAACAGCAGACATTGAAACATCT
The DNA here is from genome assembly GCA_964035015.1 of Corallium rubrum. NCBI lineage: Eukaryota > Metazoa > Cnidaria > Anthozoa > Scleralcyonacea > Coralliidae > Corallium > Corallium rubrum. Next base: position 3,043,143 of record OZ036014.1, read on the forward strand.
TTTAATGGAAACTCTTCCAAAAATGTTTGCGTGTGACCAGGACTTTGAACAAATGAGAATAATTCTTCATGGTATTGATGCTCCACTTGAAACACCATTACAATGGCTGAGTGAACATTTAAGTCATCCTGATAACTTCTTACACATTGTTCTTATCAACAAGGATTGTGAAAAATGAAAAGTAAAGTTTATCCATAGTTTGTCGAATCTCTGAGGCAATTGAGAACCTACATTTTGTACCAAACCAGGCTGTAATCAATGATAATTTCTTATAATTGTTTATATAAATTGTGAAGTAATTAGTATTGCTATTATTTAATCTTTTTTCTTGTTATTGATTAGCTGCAAAAGTGCTACATTCTGTTGCAAATAACTGCCGATAAATAGTAACTCAAGTCTCTGGGCGTAGTGTATAAAAGTCGCATTCTTGGTCTAAAAGAGATTGCATCTCACGCAAACGCATCTCACGCAAACGCAAATACACCTCACGCAAACGCAAATATACATCTCACGCAAACGCAAATACATCTCAAGCAAATGCAAACATGAACAATGGCTGTAGCAGCACATTGCACCAGATACTTAATATGTAATCGTATTTTCAATAATGTAGTTATTTTTTACGACATTATACATTTACTTTTGTAATGTCAGAATAAGAAAGCGCATTGTCTTGCGTAAAGATGCATCTCGCTTCTAATGCAAGTTGCAAGAAGCGCGCAATTTTTTTAATTTTTTGCGCCACTAGTTCTCAGTCCTCCAGATAGCCCACCGCGTTATTTGAACCTCCTGATCGCAGGTTAGCAGTGTACATTTTAAATATTTCTTTGGCTTGTTTTTACAAGTTTGCTTGTTTATGTTATTTGATTTCAGGAAACAAACAAATCTATTTTTTGTTGTTAACAAGTAGCTTGATATTGCTAAATTATCTGAAGAATTTTAACTTTTCAAGAGGGATTTCAGTGCATTTCTGAATTTGAGTTTTGCAGTTCACTACTTCAGTCTTCACCATCAAATTCAAGTCATTCGTTGCTTCAGTTGATGGCTTTCAGAGCGCTGACGCGGTTTAGTACATGCAGAAGTTGTTTTAAATGCCAAGTAACAAGACGTCTGTCTGCACACTCTCAAGGTATTTGTACTTAAATTATGCAATATGCCTTCAAATTGCTCAATAAGTTGAGATATGCATGGTAGCTAGGTATTGTTTACACTTGACACCCCCCGGCAAAACATTTGAAAAAATAATTTGTGTAGTTTTTGTTGATATATATCTGAAGTTAAGAAATATTAAATGTACTTTTAGTGTTGTGCAATAACTATATTAGTATTGAACCAACTACACACGTAAAAACGCACAAGCTGTTACAGACCTTGCAAGCAAGTTGTTACAAAGCTGTTCAACAGGCTGTCACCGTCATGTGTTCGCACTGGTTGTCCCAGTCTGTTAACATGTCTGTAACAGGTTGTTGACAACTTGTAACAAGGCTGATGACTCCAACAGACTGATGACAAGTTGTTCCAACAACCTGTTACCGCTCTGCACTTAACAAGTTGTTAACAGATTGATGCTAACAAGGTTGTAGCAGCTTCTTGAATGAACAGCATTGTTACAACTTGTTAACAGCCTTGCTACAAGCCTGTTGCGAACACATCCTGTTGACAAGCTGTGAGATTTTTACGTGTGTAGTCAACTATTACAAATGCTGCACTATGATTAACTGAGCTACTCAATGTGTTTTCAGTGAAAGAGTCAAGTTTTAATGGTAAAATAATGGCAGAAAACTCACTTTTTCCTGAGGTTTCAGTGCGTTTCTTTAAAATAATAGTTTGTCTGACAAGTTGGTTTACACTAAACAATTAGATAACTCATCCTCATTGTCTCTCTGCTTTAGGGTCGTGGTCTAATTGTTAAATAATTGCCTGTCAATTATTTCCTGTCAGGAAATACTGACTAGGTCTCTTTATTTGGGTACATGTTTCTAGAAATACCTGTACTAACAGAATTAGATGCTTTATCAGATGAGAATGGTATATATGATGAAAGTGAGATGTTTGATGAAAATGAAATTTTATATCCTGAACATATTCCAACTACAATGTTTCAAAAAGGATTATTGGCAATTGGATCTGGTTTAGCTGCTTTCTTTGATCCAAAACGAGATGGTTAGTTGAAGAATAAAATCCTAGATTGTTATGATGGAGGTGGTGGTGGTGGTGATTGTAATGGTGATGATGGTAGTGATGGTAGTGATGGTCATGATGATGGTAGTGATGGTCATGATGATGGTGATGGTGGTGGTGATGGTGATAGTTGTGATGGTGCTTATGGTGGTGGAAATGTTAAAATCCTGAAATTATAGGACTGATGATGAGAAGTATTATAATTTTCAGATATGATTGCTGTTTTGGGAGAAAGTACAGGTTATATAGCTCTAAAAGGAATCAGACGGTCAATGCAGCAAGATCCTGAAGGACAAAGAATTTTAAGGTAAATGATGGTGATGGTGGTGGTGAATGATGGTGGTGGTTAATGGTAGTGGTGATGGTAGTGGTGATAGTGGTGGTGGTGGTGGTGGTGATAGTGGTGTTAGTGATGATGGTGATGATAGTAGTGATGGTGATCATGGTGGTGGTGGTGGTGATAGTTGTGATGATGGTGATGATAGTGGTGATGGTGGTGATGGTGATAATAGTAGTGATGATGATGGTGGTAATTATAAAGATAAACATAGGCAAAGATAAAATGATGATAAAAACGCATTAGAAAATAAAATTAATACCATAAGTGATAAGAAATAATCAAAATTTAAAAGACAATCATATTCAATTTCAGAGAACAGCCAAGAATCAACACTTCAACTCTTGATGTCTCTTCCTTGCAAAACCTTCCTGATGGAACGTTTGGAAAAGAATACACAAAGTTCTTAGACAAGAATGTAGGTCTTTACACTAGAATTGTCCGTGCTGTTTACGGTTATAAAAGAATATAATAAATAATGCTGTCTTTGCTCAGAATAATAAAATTATTTAATATACTGTCATCTGGAGATAAATTATTTTTTTCTTTTCTTTTGCAGAAAGTCACTCCTGACACCAGACTTCCTGTAAGTTGGTAACAATAAAGGTGCCGTTTTTGACCAGCTCAGGCAGAAATGGGTTAATCACATGTTACCTCATTGCTGCCTAGGATGTCTGAGAAAATCATCTGATGTTAGACAGAGTAAAACAATAATGGTGCCATTTTTGGCCAGCTCAAGCAGGAATGGGTTAAATAATGCTTGGAAAAACGTATTAATGATAAATGGTTAAATGAGGTTATATTTTAATGTTCTAGGTGCGTTTTATTGATGACGCAGAACTCGCCTACGTGATGCAACGATATCGTGAGATTCACGACTTCACACACACGCTGCTGGGAATGCCAACAAAGTACGTTAAATTAAGGTCTTCGTTAAGGTTTGCAGGGTCATTTCTGTAAAGCGCTCTCAATTTGTCAGAATTTATGCCACAAAAATAAAATAGATATCGTTAGAAAGCTATGAATTTGTAGAATACAATGGTGCCTTTGGTTTCGCGATAAACACAAACCGTTAATAGTTGTGATTTTTTAAATTAAAACCAGAGGGCTTCACTTGGGCGACTCAAGTAAAAAGCGTTTTATTTTGTTCAAAATCTTTTTTCGCAGTTCGATTCCGAGATAAATTGGCAGCAAAACGGAGTTTTGCCGAATTTATTGACGATCAAAGTTGAAAATGCTGTTTTTCGACCAACATTCAGACAAAATAAGTCATAAATTCGAAACCAGGCGACAAATAAAAAAACGCTGACACCATTTTGCTGGAAATTTATCTTGGAATCAACTGACTACAAAAAAGATTGTGAACAAAATAAAACGATTTTTACTTGAGTCACCCCGAGTGAAGCCCTCTGGTTTTAATTAGAAAATTCGCAACTATTAACGGTTTGTGTTTATCGCAAAATCAAAGACACCATTGTGTTCTACAAATCAATGGCTTTCTAACGATATCTATTTTATTTTTCTGGCATAAATTCTGACGAATTGACAGTGCTTTACAGAAATTACCCTGCAAACATTAACAAAGACCTTAATATAGATTTGAAAATATAGATTTTGACTAAACTGACTCAGTGATCAGATTTTGCAATTCTGCTACGAAAGTTTTTTTAGCTGTGCCAGGTTATAATTTAATATTACTTATATTGTCAGCATTATTGGAGAGATCGCTGTAAAATGGTTTGAAATGGTACAAACAAGACTTCCAATGTGTACGTTTGGATCTTTCCTTGCTCCCATAAGGTTAAAACGCAGGTATGTGAAACATCAACCGCACTAGTGTCATTCTCACATCTTTGATCTATGGTAGGCATATACTGAGTATATCCTTGCTACCATGGTCTTTCCTTCCAGGGATATACCCTTGCGTATTGCAATGTAACGAGTTTCGCGCAAGATTGAAGTATTTTGAAATATTTACTTAAAAACAGGTCAACAATGCGTACGTACCAAAACAAAATGGCGGCATGGCGGCCAAAACCAGCGAGCCCTATATATAACTGGAGTGATATCTTTGTGGTGGACAACGTGCCAGGCATGTAGGCCTGAGGTACGTATAGTTCCAGTCTTCTTCGCGTTCTGGACAAGTCTGATTTGGTGAAAAGACCGCGTAGGAGACTGGAACTATACGTACTTCAGGCCTACATGGGCGCCATGTTTGACTTCAATCTTTGCCCGGTCAATGACCAGCAGATATCACTCCAGTTATATTACAGAGCTCACTGGCCATAACAAAATGGCGGCCAAAACAAAATGGCGGCATGGAAAATATCCCATCAGGCTTCAGCAGGAATGACCCAAGTTACGATGTTGAAAAGCATTGTAATTATAAATTGAGGGTTTTTTAAAATATTAATGTGAAAAGAATAAGGTTTAAGTTGAAATTCTATTTTCCATTGACAGGGAGCGAGAGAGGTTAGTGAAATATTATATCCCGTGGGCTGTTTACGCTGGATATCGAGCTAAATTTTTGATGAATGTTTACGTTGAAAAACACTTGGAGGAACCAATGGACTCTTTGCGTGAAAGACTCAATATTATATTGCCACCAAGTATTCCAAAAAGAACTAGTCACAAAGGTTCTTAAAAGTGTGCTTTAAAGTGCCACTAACCCCAAAAACTTTTTCTCGCAAATCTAAGAGCCCTTATTGAGTGGATTAGGCCAGTTAATAAATTATTGGTATTGGACGTTTCGTTGATCTTCTGTAGACGATCAAAGTTGCATCTGCATGTCCCATGGCGGAGCAAGAAAGGGAATGGGTATATTCCTGGTGTTACGTCAGATGAGTCAAACAAGGAACTCCTTTGAGCTCTGTCTGGTGAATCATAGAATTTTTTGGGTTGAAAATTCATTTTCCCAACTAACTCAATGTAAAAATTCTATGCATTCAGCAGACAGAGCTCAAAGGAGTTCCTTGTTTGGCTTGGCTGACGTCACACCAGGAATATACCCATTCCCTTTCCTTCTCTGCCATGGGACATGCATATGCCAATTTTTGCAACTTTGGTGGTCTACAGAAGACCAAAGAAATGTCGAATACCAATAATTTATTCACTGGGCTAATCCACTCAATAAGGGCTTTTAGATTTGCGGAAAAATTTTTTGGGGGTTAGTGGCACTTTAAAGGAAAAGGTATTAATAGTTAAAACGACTCGAGGGTGTTCCAAGAGGGTAAGTAGAGAGCTTAAGCAACAGGCGTTTCAGAGCCACGGACGGCGTTGTAGTTCAATAGCATTTTTCATTCAAAACAATGATAATGAGCAATTTAAAATTCCAAGAGCAAAGTAACGCCGTCGTCGTTCTACACAAGACGTCATTGCCTCATTGGAAGCATTTTCACGTTCTTGAGACGACGGGAACTTCTAGAACGTTGAGGCCTGTCATCGTTGTTTTACTACAATGAGACATACTTTTAAAGTAGACTGAAACTTGTATTTTAAGGGGAATAATTTCATTACATTACAATATAAAATAAAGGAATAAAGATGAAATTTAAGCTTATAAGCTAACAGTTTAGTTATGTGATTATTCATAGCCTTTGTTTTGGGTAAAGTCTTTTCAAAGAATACGCGGTTCAGTAGTTCTGTATTGTACTCCTGTTCTTCCGGTCACCGTCCGTGCCTCAAAAACGCCTAATATGCTTAAGCTCTCTAGTAGAAAGATGGGACGGCCTGACTGAAGAAATAAGTGACAAAACTGTCAGCAGAAATATTGTATGAAAATTGTATACGAGGTTCTCGCGGTAGTCTACAGTACATGTAAATCATGCAACAAATGAGATTTCTCAAAATTTTGATGATCAAGCTGCCTTAAAGTGCCTATGAAGCGAAAATTATTAGTCTTAAATGAAAGAATTCTCCAAACGACAAAGTAACATCTTTTGCAGATCTTCGTTTCCGCGCCTCGTTGTTGAGATATTTCAATTTTTTTGATATGCAAATTAAACACTTTGACGTCACACGTGTATAATGAGTTATCAGAGGTTTGGTATCTTTGCTATTAGCAAACGAAATCAATTACAAATCTGTATGTCTAATGCTGCATGCGAAATAGACGCACAGGGTCGGCTTCGAAGTGATTTCGTTTGATAATAGCGAAGATTTCCGATAACTCATTATACACGTGTGATGTCAAAGTGTTTAATTTGCATATCAAAGAAACTGAAATATCTCAACAACGAAGCACGGAAACGAAGATCTGCAAAAGATGTTACGTTGTAGTTTTAAGAGTTCTTTCATTTAAGACAATAATAATTTTCGCTTCATAGGCACTTCAAAAAGCCGCAGAGCACAGTGAAAGCAAACTAGAGGCACCTGCTTAAAAAAAGGCTTTATTAAATACATTTACATCAAAATCATAGACCTGCTATGGTAAGTACAGTCGCTCGCATCTAAGTGGGAACACCGCTCGTCAAAACATGTTCTATGTCAACGTCAAACGTAAAAGTTTTTCTTCGAAACATATTATGTTTCCCTTCGATACGTACATGTTTGTGATCTTAGCCAATCACACCTTAAAGGTTTAATGGTCTAAAGAAGATCCGAAGCTTCGAGCAAAAGCCGTTCGTCTGAAAGTGTATAGTATTTTCTATTTTTTCACTTGATATTTCGCTCTGACATTGCTCGAAGCTCGAAGAGTTCATTTACCAGTCATTTTAGCAGTTTATCAAACTTTTGTTTCGACTGGCCGGAAAAAGGGGAAGATTAATTAGAATACATCAAACGTGTATCTTTACAATCAAATTACTCCTAAGGATTTTTCAATGTGGCCGTGTCGAGGCATATCAAAGGCGCTTTAAGCAGCCGCCATACGACACAGTTCAGACCACGGATCCCCGCTAAGCCCTAGGTGTTGATTTTACGGAGGGAGGAAAACCGGAGAACCCGGCGAAAAACCCTTGGAGCACAGGAGAGACCAACTAAACTCTACTCACATGAGTCGCAAGCTCGAGAACGGGGTTGTTCCCAGAAGGTCACCCATCCAAGTACTAACCCCGTCTAACCGGGCTTAACACCTTGGCTATCTCACGGTGTCAATTTCAAAACAGTTAACTTTGGAACATGTTTTGACGGGCGATGTTTCCACTTAGGTGCAAACGACAGTAGTTTAAAATGGGAACGTTCTGTCGTATTTAGTTGTCTGGTTCGACGACTTCGTGGTAGTGTTAACTGGGGGAATACCAAATACATTCCAAGCTGTACCACGTGATGATGAGCCTGATGACGTAGTTTGAGAACCTAAGACTGAGGTTAAAGTGTAGTTAGCAGTTGATGAGAGAGAAGAGTTCGACCTTTGCTTGGTTGAACCCAAGAATAATGGTTTCTGGTGGAAACTATTCAGTCTTGTGTTTGATGACTGCAGTGAAGGGTGTCCTTTGGTAGCAGAGCTGAAAGAGAAATGGGTATATTATAAGTAATATTGGGCATTTCACTCGATTACATAGCATGTTCTAAGGATTTAAGGTGAAGGAAAATTCGAGTGTGGAATATATACATTTTAAGACCAAACCGGGACCAGTTGCGAAAAATGCAACTACACAGGCCTTCCGGCAGGAATTGAACACACGACCTTGCGATTCTAGAGCAATGCTCTGACCACAATATACCCAAATCTCTCCTGGCATTACCACCTCATCATATATACAGAACTCGCGATCAAGCTCTCGGCAACGCCCTCCGTGGCTCAGTGGTCAGAGCATTGCACTAGAATCGCAAGGTCGTGGGTTCAATTCCTGCCGGAGGGCCTGTGTAGTTGCATTTTTCGCAACTGGTCCCGGTTTGGTCTTAAAATGTATATATTCTACACTCGAATTTTCCTTCACCTTAAATCCTTAGAACATGAAAGAGAAATGGCTTGTCTTGTAGACTTGTAGCAATGTCACTTGGTACAACCCATTTCGCTTTAACTGAACAACGGCCACCATACCCTGGGTACCAGAGGCTAGGGTACAACCACCATATCTTAATGAATAAAAGTTTAGTGACAGAAGCAAAGAATGGAAGCAAGCTGACGCTGACCTGTTTATTACGCATTATTTCTTCCAATCACACTAATTCATTGCAAGGCTGTTAAACTCAATTAGGATTAGGGTTTGGTGACGCGTACAGGCCATATTTGATTTGCTCGTCCCAGTTTCTTCACGGTTATCTGGTCTCAGTGGTCAAAGAGAGGACCCTCAGACATTCTAAACAGCAATGAGTTAACAAGTGATTAACCCATTCCTGTCTCAGCTAGCCCCAAACGCCCCCTTTATTGTTTTACTCTGTCTAAGGCATACCTGAAAGTGTGCCCAATGGCCAGCGGATTGTCTTGCGAACTTGCATGAAGTGATTTCGTTCCTGCCGACAGAGCATTTCTACTCCACATTTGACCTGATCTTGACGCAGTCGCTCGAACCATGTCTGCAGAGCCATGCCGACTGTAAAGACTAGCCTGAGCTGCCAAGCCTCTTGCGTTCGCTGATGACTCCCTGGATCCCGCACTGTCTGTCGATCGTACACTGCCAGCAGATAGCTCTCCTGAAGCTCGTCTGGCTAAAGCTGGAAGAACTGTCTTAGTGATGATCTCATCATTGTCCACCTCCATTGGCTGTTCTTTTCTGGAGCAGCGTCTTGAGCTTAACCTTCGAGGAGGTTGCGATGATGATTGCTGCTCGTCGCTGTTAGCTGTGAATATGATAAGAAAAATACACTAATACACTGAGACGAGGGGTGTATCACTTCCAAAAATCTACTGCACCTCCCGCTAAAAAACCTCTAAAAAAATCCGGAAATCCTTGCAGATCCTAATTGTCCAAAAAATTTCTGAAAACAGAGTCGACATACACTTCGAAAACCCCTAAAAATCCTGGAAAATCTATAGAAAATTCTAAAAGTCTCGGGAATTGCTGAACATCCTTGAAAATCTTAATCTCAAAAGAATATTTTAACATCAGGTTAAAAAAACACAATTTTTCTCACCTGGGATTCGTCTGTATGGATGGACAGGGGGGCGGTTGGCTGGATTTCCTGAAACTGATCGCATTCTTTGACTTCTCCTTGGAACGTAACCAACAGCTATAAGAATATTGAAATAAAGCACAAGGGTTAGATTTTCAATGTAGTACAGTGTTTTCACAATTGAAATGTCGAAATTTCCTTTTCCGGTCTTAAAAATTCCTTTAATTTCCTTGAAATAGAATGTCATTTCCTTGAAATTTCCTTCAAATTCCTTGATTAACAGAAGGTAATTTTTTATAGTATTGTCGTGTTTTAGTCAGCCAAGTCTCAAAACTCCATCAGATTTTACATCAGATGTAACAATCGCAAGCTGGTCCAAGCTTAATTTGTAGTATTTAATTCAAGAAGACACGTTTAAATAGAACACAATTTCGAATGATTATTTGGGACAGTGAACTCTACTGAGAATAATAATGAGGTGTTAAGGCCTGACCAAACGCTTTCAACATTTCATTCAACATCGTTCAACATTGTTGAATTCAACATGTTGAAAGCGTTTAGCCACCCCTGTTGAATGATGTTAAACGTTGTTGAATGGTGTTGAATGATGTTGAACGAAATTTGAACATGCTCAAATTTTCGTTCAACACGCGTTCAACATTTCTATTGTTCTCAAAATGTTGAAAGGTGTTGAACGCATTTGGCCACATTTCATTCAACTTTATAAAAAAAAAGCATAAAAGCGCAACAAGAAAAGTCTGCTGTTGCCAAACACGCTTGGAAGTATGACCATCGTGTTAAGTGGGAAGAGTCATCACTCTTAGCCAGCGACAAGCAATACTTCACGCGAAGAACTAGAGAATCCATTGAGATCGCCAAACATCACACTATTTCTCAGGAGGGACAGCCATTAAATAGCACGTGGCGTGCCCTATTCGGAGAACATTCTTGATTTTGTTTTCTAATTAATAAAATTAACGTGATACGCCATTGTATTCTTACGTGATTTAATTGATCAGTTGCTTAGTTTATAAATGACGTGAGCCAACAACTTGTTGTCATTGCTCTGATGAAGGCCTGAGTCAACAGGCCGAAAGCTTAGCAAAGAAATATTTTACGTGGTGTTTCCACAAAACTTATTTATATTACTTTATCGCCATGAAAACGTTCAAAGAATTAATTATTCATTCAACTTTGTTGAACAGAGACATGCGCCATGCGGGATATTGTCGATTCCAGCTTTTGTGGTAGCCCGCGTTCAATGAATTGTCATTCATGAATGTTGAACGATGTGAATTCATTTGGCCACTCGTGCTTTCAACATTATTCAACATCGTTCAACAATGTTGAATGATGTTGAACGCGATGTTGAAAGCGTTTGGCCAGGCTTTTACTCCGAGTGACGAACCATACCAGACAAATAGAGAAACCTCTACTTGGCTCGGCTGGGATTCAAACCCACGACCTTCGGTTTACTAGTCCGATGCTCTACCAACTGAGCTATAGGTCAAGTTGGGAGCTGAAGGTCGAATGATAGTACTTAGGCTATTTATATTTTGAAACAGACTAGTTTCTTCAATATCCAGACAACAGTCTTCATACAGGACGATTTCAACGTCATGTTCATAACACACGTACGTAACGGTTAGACCATGTTTTGTTTTTTGTTTTGTTTTGTTTTGTTTTGTTTTGTTTTGTTTTGTTTTGTTTTGTTTTGTTTTGTTTTGTTTTGTTTTGTTTTGTTTTGTTTTGTTTTGTTTTGTTTTGTTTTCAATTTCTGAGCTTTTGGACAATGTTCCCGAGCCGTCTTCAGGGTGATGTTACACGGGATGAATTTTCGTCCAACTCGCAACGCAACTTTTTTCTAGTTGCTGTAAGACTTCTGAGGTAATGTAAGTTGTCATGAAGGCTAAAAGTAAGTATTGGTGTAAAAAGTAGAATATTGTGTAAGCAGTGTTTTGGATAGAGTAAAGTGAAAAGGTTGGTAACTGTCGAGAATAGTTTTAATAACGAAATACTGACGTCTTGAGCGAAGCACTTGATCAGTATTTCGTTATCAAAACTAATCTCAGGAGTTCACGCCTGCACAGTACAATGTATACATACAGTATATATATATATGTAATTAATTGTGAACACCACAGCTTACCACTTAAATCTCTGAAGAATTGATCAAACACTAAGAAGTTGTTTGGCTGTTGAAAACAAAATGAATGTAAACGGGATTAAACTAATAGGTAAAATAATCAATTTATAAAATAAATACAATATTGAACGACAAGAAATCCGTTAATAAGCGAATCAGATCTTAATGTACCTGTGATATGGAGTTTTGTAAGCCATAGTGCTTTTTCAAAAAGGATAAAAATTTCTGAGAAGGACGATCAATGGCAACTTGCGATGGTTGGAGATTGTGAATCTGGTCAATGCAAAACAAATGTAATGTAATGCAATGCAATGCAATGCAATGCAATGTAATGTAATGTAATGTAATGTAATGTAATGTAATGCAGTGCAATGCAATGCAATGTAATGTAATGTAATGCAGTGTAATGCAATGTAATGTAATGTAACGCAATGTAATGTAATGTAATGCAATGCAATGTAATGTAATGCAATGCAGTGCAGTGTAGTGTAGTGTAGTGTAGTGTAATGCAATGCAATGTAATGTAATGCAATGCGATGTAATGTAATGTAGTGTAATGTAATGTAATGTAATGTAATTAATGTAATGTAACGCAATGAAATGTAACGTAACGTAATTGAACGCAACGTAATGTAATGTAACGCAATGTAATGTAACGCAATGAAATTTAACGCAATGTAATGTAACGTAATGTAATGCAATGTAATGTAACGCAATGAAATTTAACGCAATGTAATGTAACGTAATGTAACGCAATGTAATGTAATGTAATATAAGGTAATGTAATTGTAATGTAACATTAATGTAATGTAATGTAATGTAATGTAATGTAACGCAATGTAATGTAATGTAATGTAATGTAATGTAATGTAATGTAATGTAACGTAATGTAACGCAATGTAATGTAACGCAATGTAATGTAATATAAGGTAAGGTAATGTAATTGTAATGTAACATTAATGTAATGTAATGTAACGCAATGTAATGTAATGTAATGTAATGTAACGCAATGTAATGTAATGTAAGGTAAGGTAATTGTAATGTAACATTAATGTAATGTAATGTAATGTAATGTAATGTAATGTAATGTAATGTAATGTAATGTAATGTAATGTAATGTAACGCAATGTAATGTAATGTAATGTAATGTAATGTAACGCAATGTAATGTAATGTAATGTAATGTAATGTAATGTAATGTAATGTAACGTAATGTAATGTAATGTAACGCAATGTAATGTAATGTAATGTAATGTAATGTAATGTAATGTAATGTAACGCAATGTAATGTAATGTAATGTAATGTAATGTAATGTAACGCAATGTAATGTAATGTAATGTAATGTAATGTAATGTAATGTAATGTAACGCAATGTAATGTAATGTAATGTAATGTAATGTAATGTAATGTAATGTAATGTAATGTAACGCAATGTAATGTAATATAAGGTAAGGTAAGGTAATTGTAATGTAACATTAATGTAATGTAATGTAATGTAATGTAATGTAATGTAACATTAATGTAATGTAATGCAATGTAATGTAATGTAACGTAATGTAATGCAATGTAATGTAATGCAATGAAATGTAACGCAATGTAATGTAATGTAATGTAATGTAATGTAATGTAATGTAACGCAATGTAATGTAATGCAATGTAATGTAATGTAACGCAATGTAATGCAATGTAATGTAATGTAATGTAATGTAATGCAATGTAATGTAATGTAATGCAATGTAATGTAATATAAGGTAAGGTAATGTAATTGTAATGTAACATTAATGTAATGTAATGTAATGTAATGTAATGTAACATTAATGTAATGTAATGCAATGCAATGTAATATAAGGTAAGGTAATGTAATGTAACATTAATGTAATGTAACATAATTGTAATGTAATGTAATGTGATGTGATTAAAATACCTTTAGCATGTGTTCAAAAAGCTTTTTTCCACAACCTGTTCGTTGGCGTGAATGATGAACATAGAAGTCCATGACACATAGTGGAATGACTTCGTTCTGAATGCCATGGATATCCTAAAGTAATTAATACAAGATAATACACACCTGGGTTGGGTCAAACATTTATAAAATTTAGGTCCCCAGTCCAATGCAAGTTAATATGGTAATAGATACAATAAATAATATGGAATTATATACCAATAAGAAAAGTGTTTTTCGTCCAACTTTTATCAGTCCAATAGCTGCACCACGACCTCTGTAGCAATGTATTAAAAATTTGAGTCAGATATTTTTTACTAACCAAAGCAACAGTTCCCAATGGGGTATCAAGTGGGCAGTTATAGTAGAAGGAAGGAAGGAAGGAAGGAAGGAAGGAAGGAAGGAAGGAAGGAAGGAAGGAAGGAAGGAAGGGAAGGAAAGGAAGGAAGGAAGGAAGGAAGGAAAGAAAGAAAGAAAGAAAGAAAGAAAGAAAGAAAGAAAGAAAGAAAGAAAGAAAGAAAGAAAGAAAGAAAGAAAGAAAGAGAGGAGGGAGGGAGGGAGGGAAGGAGGAAGGAAAGGAAGGAAGGAAAGAAAGGAGGGAGGGAGGGAAGGAGGAAAGAAAGGAAGAAAGAAAGAAAGAAAGAAAGAAAGAAAGAAAGAAAGAAAGAAAGAAAGAAAGAAAGAAAGAAAGAAAGAAAGCTTAAGACCTCTTATAGTAAAAGTGTTAAGATTGAGGCACTGCACGATTTTATCCCAACTCTTATTATTTGCAATCATATCCCAGACTGATCCTAGTCTTGGCCTCCTTCCTTTTAAAACATAGCTTACCCATTAGCTGCGGCATCTTTCAGAATATACAATTCATGATTGGAATGCTGCAATTTTCCAGCACTTGTAATTATTGAATGTAATCCCTGAGCCTGTGCAGAGATCAAGTGACACTAGTTAATTATACAAAATTATGATTACCTAATTTCTAGAAATGATTAGGGGTGATTATAATTATATTAAATTAATAAAAAAATCCTATGTCTTGCCTTTGATGATGCAGTACCAAGATTGTCAATTACTTTGTCTAACTGCTTTTGCAATAGTTTTGTGCTGTAAAGTAAGTCATATGTAATACTTAAATATTGAATATACATCGATGTTATATATTCATATGTTTTAATAATATACATGAAAAAATTTCTCAATTCTGATTGGCTGAGAGGAGTGCAATTTTAGTGTAATTCAGTGCAGAAAAATGATTCAAATACAGTGCAAATTTTGTAATTTTTTAAATTTGCACATAAATAATTTTTTACTAGAAAAAAAGCTCTTCCTGTTAATTTTTTTTTTCATGTATGTTATTTGAACAAAGCAGTTTAAAGCAGTTTGATTAGAAAGATTCTCTCTATAATTATGATAAATTTTTTCATGTATATTATTAATAAGTAATAGCATGATTTCTCGTACAATTTGAAAAAAACAAAAAAAGTCCTCGTCCTTCAGACTCGTGCAATTTTGATAGTCTTTGAAAAACTCACTCGTGCATGTCTCTTCCAAATTGCACTCGAAACCATGCTATTACACACGCAGGGTTCGAATTAGTTGAGAAAAAACGGTGTGCAACTATTTTTTGAAAATATGTGGTTCTAGTGTTAAATCATTAACTATGGTTAACTTAAATAAAAGGCTAAAAATATAATAGTTCTGTCATAATCTTAACTACTCAGTCAAACCTGTGGTCAAACTGCGATAATTTAATAGTCTTAATTAAAACATTATTTGTAATCTATTTTTAATAAAAAACATGACATTAAGTAACTTCAAATGCATTTTAGCTAATTGCTTTTGGACTCTTGATCAGAAAGTGTGTTGGCACACTGTGTCGAACGTGTCGTTGTTTTTCTTCTTTCGTTTCTCGGGATAAACATGGCCTCCAAATCCAATTCTGTGCTTCTTTTGACCATACCACTTATCAATTGCAGCAGTTGGATTGTATTCCTTGACTGAAGGACCCTCTTCACTAATCCTTAATAGACTGTCTAAAACAAAAGCACTAAAGCCAAATATGGGATATCTGAGTATTATCATAAGGCCTGGTGACAGCTAAAAAATTCACACCTGTCATGGCGGGTAAAAATGTAACACCTACCAGTCTGGTTGTATTTGTATCGAGCATTGAGATAAAAAACCCAACTTTATTCATTTCAAAGATTTGAGAACACGCTGCTAGAGCAAAGCGAAAGTGTTCTTTATAAAATCATAATACCTGTACCAACAGATTGGCATTGCATTACCTGTAAATGTGGACGGATGTTCATTAGTCGCAAGTCTGATTTTTTTTGTACATCGTTTTGAAAAGTGATATGCAATTTTCATTATTTGGGCCAAAACAATGTGCAAATTGCACATTGCATACTGTTAATTCGAACCCTGTACACACGTAAAAATCTCACAGCTTGTCAACAGGATGTGTTCGCAACAGGCTTGTAGCAAGGCTGTTAACAAGTTGTAACAATGCTGTTCATTCAAGATTAAGCTGCTACAACCTTGTTAGCATTAATCTGTTAACAACTTGTTAAGTGCAGAGTGGTAACAGGTTGTTGGAACAATGTGTCATCAGTCTGTTGGAGTCATCAGCCTTGTTACAAGTTGTCAACAACCTGTTACAGACATGTTAACAGACTGGGACAGCCAGTGCAAACACATGACGGTGACAGCCTGTTGAACAGCCTTGTAACAACTTGCTTGCAGGTCTGCAACAGCTTGTGTGTTTTTACGTGTGTACCTATACAAATTACTGTACAAACATATAAATTCATTAATTTTAAAATACTGGACCTACATCCAATTTACTTTAACCAACTTACTCTTGCGCGTGATTTCGAAACGGAGAGCGTTTATAATCTATAAATGTGACAATATTTGGCAGTACTTTATTCAGATCGAAATCAAACTCCATGTATCCTCACAACACACCAACAAATGAAGTCCACTCAGTTACAACTCGTCTTCTACACGACTGTCAGAAGTAAACAATGAATTTCCTGCCATTTAATCAAGCGAAATGCATCCAAAAGGACTATTACATATTGAGAATATCTACGGATGAATCATGTTGAAAAAACAGACGAAATTAAGAAATATTTGCCAAGAAATCCATGTTTTGTGTCAGCAAAATGTTCATTTATTGTTGTCGTTTTTATTGCTCCCCAAAATACTTCGTACTCAGTCCTTGACCGTGCTAGGAAATTGAATAATTTTAAAATTTTTTAAATATCTCAAAAATTATTTTAAATATTCAGAATTGAATATTAAATATCAAGAAATAATATAAGCATACGAGACAAGAATATTCACCAAGGTCTGCATATAAATTTATCACATATTAAGTTAGAATTGATTCAAAATACTGTCAATAATCATCAATTGCAGTCATAGTGTGATCAGACAATTATCCAATACATGTAATTATCATTATTGGGTGATTGATGGACCTCACACCAAGCATTACCAAAGATGGCCAGCTTAAGTTTTTTATATGCAAAATTAACTTGGACGAAGGGGGAGGATTCAGAAATTAGAAATAGAAATAAGTGTTCAATGAATAATAATTTAAAGGGTCAAACAATACCGTAAGTAATCGATTAAAAAATTTTATAAAAATAAAACCAGATCAATAAGGTTGAAAACTGATTTTTCAAATGAAGCTACAAAACTGATTACAAATTATTAGTTTCATTTTACACAAACTAAGAAATTAATTACACTGTACACTGTTATTACATTTTGTGCTTGTGTAGCTGATAATTGGTATAAGCTAGAGCTTGGGTGCTGTTTTCTGTCCAAGCACCACTGACCTGTACAGTACATCCACTACCTGTACAGGTCAGTCTCGAGCACTAATTAATACAGGTACAGTACCACCTTTAGTTACACAGGCTAATTACAATTTAAATGCTTCTAGCAACAAACAATTCACATCTACTTTATTCTTGGCGATAATGTAATATAAATAAGTTTTGTGGAAACACCACGTAAAATATTTCTTTGCTAAGCTTTCAGCCTGTTGACTCAGGCCTTCATCAGAGCAATGACAAGTTGTTGGCTCATGTCATTTATAAACTTATAAGCAACTGATCAATTAAATCATATAAGAATACAACGGTGTACTGTATAATTTATAATTTTTTAAATTAATAAAATAATAACGTGATACGCCATTGTATTCTTACGTGATTTAATTGATCAGTTGCTTAGTTTATAAATGACGTGAGCCAACAACTAAATGTTGTCATTGCTCTGATGAAGGCCTGAGTCAACACTGGCTGAAAGCTTGGCAAAGAAATATTTTATGTGGTGTTTCCACAAAACTTATTTATAATTCACATCTACTGTTACAAGTAATAATTAGTCTACTAACTTCACATGGTAAAATTAAATTCTACTATACTAGCAATTGAAAACTATTGAAGGCCGGACCCATGCATCCTTCAACATGAGAGCCCTCTAATGTATAAAATATATTCCCAATCTCATATTCACCAACACTATTACTTACACTGGTTTGGTGCTTCTTATTTTCAGATTGCAGAATTAATTGTGCTTAAATATCAGCCATAATATTGTAGATACACTGTAGTTTAAAACAGTATTAATTGCTACACATAATAATGCAACCAGCATATGTCAACACCAGTTTTTCTACAGTGCATTGATTATGGCAAGTTGCTCGACAAGATTCCAACTTTTTCCAGAAGTTAAATGTATATTTGTTGGTAAATGATTCCACCAAACATGTTAGTTTAACAGCTTTTGTGAAAGAAAAGTTGAGATATTATACTGTCACCTCAAATCACTATAGTCACTGGTCATAGCATATTATCAGCAATACCACAAAACCCACAGTCAACAAATACATCATAAAGTGCTCCAACAGTAGTATGAGCTCTCACTTCCCAGTAAGACAATACGTCTTCAGCTGGTTCTTTACTTCGTTGCTCCATGTACTTAATATCATCAATTTTGAGGCCTACATGACTTGCAACAATCTGCCATTTTCCACTCACTAATAAAACACATTAATTTTAACAATGTTAACTCATTGACATTACATACAATTAAGTTTAATCACTTTAATGATATTCATTCTTAATTTTTTACAGTACAGATGTCCACAGTACAGTACAGTACAGACTACAATAGTGAGTACATTATAGTACAATACAATACAATACAATACAATACAATACAATACAATACAATACAATACAATACAATACAATACATGTACAACTAGTACTGCTAGTACAGACACAATACAGACTTAAAGAGTACAGACTAGAGTACAGTACAGTACAGTAATGAATACGACTACAGTACATATCACATTTCTACATTTAGTTTTAAAGTAATTACCTGTGAGTTTTTTAGTAATCTCAAGACGATCTAAGTATTTCATGTCATTCGCACGACTCTCATCATCATGTTTCAAAGGACCTTAAAAAATTACATTGAAGTGTTGTAATTACAACATTGAAGTGTTGTACAGTGTAATTTAATATCACATAATCTGTAAATTGTCATCCAAATTACAATTAAAATTACAAAATGTAAGAATTGTTTACTTGCACCAGCCTAGATACAAAACATACCAGTACTTCCTTCCGGGAGCTTGTCTCTCATCCATTGCACAATATCATGTTTCTTTTGGTTTCTTAGCTCTCGAAAAAGAAATCTTGTCTGGAGTGTTTTAGTCTTGTCCAAAAAATCTGAAGCATCACGTACATAAATTCTTTCCTTTGCCATTTTAGTTGCCATCTTTCCCAAGACCTCCTTGTCCATAGCTTTGAGAAAACCAACAAGGGATAGTTTTAGCCTTACCGGAATGTCTTTAATGAATCTTACTGGTTTATCTGTAAAGGCAAAATGACAAATTAATGAAAGTTAGAAACTCTTAAAGTGTCACTGATGAAAAAATTGTCAGTCTTTTTTTTATCTTATCATAAAGTACATTTAAAATGAGGGTGAATGGCGTTTGTGGTTTGTCAAGATCTCATCTCATTCAGGAGATATTCACGTTTTGGCAATATGCAAATTTATGGCTGATGATGTCATTTTCTCCAAACGAGTGAAATGAAAATCGTAAAATAAGGAATATCTCTGGAAATAAACAATAGAATGTGCTTAAACTTTGTATGCTTATAGTATCTAATAAAATACACTTCTCTGTGGAACATTTGTGATTGCCATGGTAAGTGCATGCTCTCAGATTACTCTAAACCTTAAAAAGGGAATTATCATTTTGCTTCATTGTTTATACATAAGCCCTAATTGTCACATTTATTCACTGGAGTAAACGCTACTTGATTGCTGATAAATAAGAAAATTTAATTTTATCATTGGAGGGGGCCAGGAACCAGCAGTTTCCACGAAAACAACTAAAGTTCCACAGTGAAACGTATTTTATTTAATTCTATAAGCATGCAAATTTGAGCACTTTCTATTGTTTATTTCTAGAGATATTCCTAATTTTACGATTTTCATTTCGCTCGTTTTGAGAAAATGACATCATCAGCCATATAATTTGCATATTTCAAAAACGTGAATATCTCTTGAAGGAGATGAGTTATTTACAAACCACAAACACTGTTCCTCCTCATTTTAAATGTACTTTATGATTAGATCAAAAAAAGAATCTTATGATGATTTTTCATCTTAGTGACACTTTAAAAAATAAATTCCTAACACAGCTACAGTAGGTGAGAAATGAGAAATAGTTTGACTAGCTAAAACAGTTTCGAACAAAGCTTAAAAAGTTCTGTTACTGTTCATGTTGAACAAACTGTACTGATGTAGCTTAAAAAAGTTATTGTTCATAGTTACTGAACAATAGTCTGGACCAGTAACATTTTAAGCTAGTATGCACAGTCAAAATATTTAAATACTGTATATCTGAGTGCCACTGAGATCTTCTCCTGTAAAGTTGAAGTTACATAATGTAGTATTTAGGCTGCATATATCTGATGTCTTAATTTGTCTACTTACTATCATCGAGATGCATATTTGCCACACCATCGACCGAGCTTTGCCCTTCTTTATATTGCACACCCAAAATTTTCTCAATCTTAGAAACCAAATCACCATATTCACATTCCTTTAAGCTATGTAGTAAATGTTGCACTGTTGCATCATTGCCCTTATTTCGGATCCATGTTTTTACGACATGATCTGTAGGGCTCCCACCTTCCTTGATAATAACCTCCTCACTCCCCGGTGGCAGCCCAAACTCTTTATATAATCTAAAAGAAAAACAACCATTGTAAAACTGTGATAGACCTCGGAAAATCTGTTACTGTACTACATTAAGTTCTTATTATTAATGAAGGGCATTGGCAATATAATTACAGTGATGGATACAGCTTGATCTGATGGGGGGCTGCTGAGCCAGTGAAGTGAGATCAGGCCTGCGGTGTGGGGAGAGAACGAGGCAGGGTGGAGTGCCACTGAAGGGAGGTATGACAGGGGTCTGGGGACACACCCCCCCGGCAGGGTCCAGGGGATAGAGGGGTGAAGCCCACCAGAAAATTTTTTTATACCTATTAATACCTATGAATCATATGATAGCTAATATATGAATTATATTATCTATGTATCATATGATAGCAGATAGCTATGATACCTAATACCTACAATCTGAGAATAATTCATTGGGACACAAAAGCATCAATTAACTTCCTTCTTGCTTCTTGCACTATCGTGAGATAAATAACGTTGCTCTACCCTCCCCCATCCCCCACCAATCAATGTTGATTTCCAGGTGACACTTCTGAGTCCTAAGGTGATCAAAAATTCGGTCGCAACCTTGATCGGAGGGGAAAGGGGAGGGCACATTTTAAAGATAAATCGCGTGCGCATATAAATCTCTTGACATACGCAGTGTCCCAATGTAATTATTCCATGATTGTCTGAAAATATTCAATATCAATGAATTGAAATTACGCACTGCCAAAATAAGAAGTAACGGATAAAAAGCAAACGGTGGAACTAAAAAAATTAAACGGCAGAATTATAAACGAATTATTTCAACATTTCAATGAACGAGCTTTCGCTGTTGCGAAGACTGTAACAATTGATCAAACGATCGCACGTCTACCTAACCAAATTGACTGTGTGATGGAAAGGGAGTCGAACAAAATACTAAACCCACACTTATAGGTTGTTCCGGTTTACTTTTACTATCCTTGTCTACTTCAGTTGTTCTAAACAAGCACAAAACAGTAGAAACTTGTGTTTTATTTGGCCCGCGTATTAAATGTCAACCTAACAAAATAAAGGTAAAGACTGCATATATAATTAGCTGTGCTATTATAATGGCTCATGCACAGTACTCCATGCCTTTACTGCGCATTTCTCGCATAAACGCTTTCTAAATAACAACTGTCTCTATCAGGCTTATAATACAGATAAAGTGCTATAAGCTGGTAACATTGAGGTAGCAAAATATCTAACTTAAACCGTATTTTTAACAGTACTCCATCTACGGCATAAATAATATCATAATTAGATTATTTTCTAAATTATTACTACGATTTTGGTGGAGTACTGTTATTTATATGAGTAAAACAGTCTGTACAACAATAATTCTACGCTTACAGGGACGATTAAGTTAATATCTATCACTTCAACATAAAAACTGTCTAAAGAAGACTCAGTTCTTTCGAATATAGACCTATTTTAGTGGAGTACTGTAGTGGAGTACTGTGCCGGTCAACCGATACGAATCGGAAACAATCGGAAAATTATTTCACTGATGCTAATAGTCATCCCTTGGTCGTTAATAGTAACCCTGACCTTCATTGAGTGTGTAATCAATACAAATGTGACCCTGGTATTAATATTTATGACTTGCGCATATTTCAGACAATCTGAGAATAATTCATTGGGACACAAAAGCATCAATTAACTTCCTTCTTGCACTATCGTGAGATAAATAACGTTGCTCTACCCTCCCCCATCCCCCACCAATCAATGTTGATTTCCAGGTGACACTTCTGAGTCCTAAGGTGATCAAAAATTCGGTCGCAACCTTGATCGGAGGGGGAAGGGGAGGGCACATTTTAAAGATAAATCGCGTGCGCATATAAATCTCTTGACATACGCAGTGTCCCAATGTAATTATTCCATGATTGTAGGTCCTATGAAGTTTACACGGACATTGAACGAATGTGTCCTTTAATGTACTTGGATTTGACAAGGCAATTGGCACCCCCCCCCCTGCATCTCACTTGGCCAAGGCCAGGGGGGTGCACCCTCCTGCACCCCCTGTAAATCCATCACTGAATATAAATTAAGTTTATCTAATTTGCAAGAACTTGTAAAATTGTAATGGAAGACCTTTTACAACTTTTCTGTATCTTTCTTCATTTTTGAGATATTTGTTTAATATATAAATGAGCTGATCTCTGATGTCGTAACAAGGGTACCTGTACAGCATTTTCATGCATTACAAAATCACTTATACCTGTATAAGACTTATACTTATATAAGGGAGGAAAGAGGAGAAAAGAGAGAAATAAGAAAAGAGAGGAAAGAAAAAATGGGAGGAAAGAGAAGGGAAGGGAAAAAATGGAAGGAAAGGGGAAAGAAGGAAAGAGAAGCATTCAAGAAAGAAAGAAAGAAAGAAAGAAAGAAAGAAAGAAAGAAAGAAAGAAAGAAAGAAAGAAAGAAAGAAAGAAAGAAAGAAAGAAAGAAAGAAAGAAAGAAAGAAAGAAAGGGAGGGAAGGAAGGAAGGAAGGAAGGAAGGAAGGAAGGAAGGAAGGAAGGAAGGAAGGAAGGAAGGAAGGAAGGAAGGAAGGAAGGAAGGAAGAAAGGAAAGAAAGAAAGAAAGAAAGAAAGAAAGAAAGAAAGAAAGAAAGAAAGAAAGAAAGAAAGAAAGAAAGAAAGAAAGAAAGAAAGAAAGAAAGAAAGAAAAGAGAGGAAAGAGAAAAACAGAGGGGAAATAAGTAAATAATGGAAAGAAATGATCAATAAAAACATATGCTTACAATTTCCAATCATTACCAAATATATCAGGTTTATCAAGTGTATTCTGTAGAAGTTGATGGACTTGCTCCGGCAGTTTAGAACATGGTGAAAAGAGAGAAAAGTTGTAAGTAGATGATGGCAAAGGACTTGTCACAATGTTAACATTACTTGAAGGTTTAGTATCTGATTCTTGTTGAGAAAAGGTTAGTACATCCAAAACTACACCTGGGTGACTACCTAGAAAGTAATATATAGAATATTATCAACTGTATGGTACTCACTAATTTGCTTATTTTTTCATTTAACTCTTCAACTCCTAGACGGGCCAAGACCTTAACCTTTATTATTTTAGATAACTCCAGATGATTTTATTTGATTCAATGTTTTCCCAATTGATGTGACAATTTTGCTTATTTTAATCAATCACATAGCCTGAGAAAACAAACAGTTTACACAATTACAATCATTAAATTAATTTAAATTGCATATCTTTTTATGTTTCCATGCCAATTACTGAAATGAAATATGTGAAATAATTACCGGTACTGTAGTTATATGGTTGCACGAGTCATGTTTGACAGGCAATTAGTTAAGGCGTTGGTCAGTTGGTGCAGCAGTTAGCACACGTGCCTTTCACCTCTGAAACCCACTGAGGTTCGATTCCTGCTCTCAGCAGTTATCCGATTGAAAATTTCCCTGGGTATTCTGGTTTCCCCATGACCAATGAGGGATGGCCCTTAACTGATAGAATTATCCAGTATAAATATAGTTATCGAAATATAGTAACTAAGGTTAAATATACTGCCAACACAGAAAATGTAGGAGTCTAACATTTCGAGCAAAGGCCCGTTTCTCTCTGACGAAGGGCCTCCACTTGAAACATTAGATTCCTACGTTCCCTGTTTCGGCAGTATATCTAACCTTATTATACTTCGATTGTTGTTTCAACACTGCCTATGCAGCACGCTACTTTTATTTCACTATTTGGATAAGTATAGTTTAGTTTTAGTTTTACTGGCATAATTCACACATACGTTCTACCATCTTTTTCCACTCGTGAGCAAATCCAAGTTGGATACTCTTCAGGCAATTGAAAAACTTTTCAAACGCTTCAGGCCCACATTTAGGGAGAGTTTCAAACAAAGTTTCCACTTGGCCTCTTTGTGATCCTTGGTCTCTAATCATCTTAGCAGAAGTGTCATTCAGCACACCAGCTTGAACAAGTTTTGGAATCATTCTTTTCACATCTAATTTAGTACAAAACTCTTCTGTATATTCTCGTAATATGTCACGATGAACTTGTTTCATTCCAATACATTCGTTTTCTAGCATAAAAAAATTACCTAACTTTAGTAAATATATTTTGCAGTAATTGTTGTTTTTACGTGGGTTTCCATTCATAATATAATTATTTCACATGCATATGTTGTGGGACAAAACAAACAAAAAATCAACCAAGATGGCAGATGCATCATTATGTGCAAATCACCTACATGTACAGTGTATTGTGGGACAGTAAGACTCATGGGGAAATAGTATATGGATTACTGTATCTATTCTAATAGATACCCTGGGTGTTTATAGAAAAATTGAGTTCTAAAGGGGGGTGTTTATTAGAGAGAGGCATTTATTTTAAAATTTGATATCTCAATTATTAAAAAAAAACCATCACAAATGTTCACACAAATTATCTCATGATTTTTTGAATTAAGATGAAGGTAATTTGACAAACACTGGGGTTATATAATGTACATGAATGTAAATTTGCAAAGCAAATTTGGAAGGGGAGTGTTTATTAAATCTTTTTATTAGTAGAGGGGTGTCTATTGGAGAGGGGCATTTATTTGATAGTGGGCATCTATTGGAATACCGGTAATTTATTTTGAGATACATGTAATGGGGTAAATTATACTGAAATATGTTAAATGAATTCAGATTGTTTGAGATGACGAGGTTTTCAAGAAAACTGAGTTCGGGATAGTGGGGTGTTACTGTATGGACAAACATCAACAGTGATCACAACCAGGCTTTGAAATAAGTGCCGGTCACCGATCACTGACCGGTAAAATTTTACAGTTTGACCAGCAAATACCATTGCTTGGTGGACATGCATGACCGGTGAATTTTTTAATCCAAGTGAGAGTGAATGTGTCAAATTGTAATACGATATGCTGGTGTTGTGGCGTTGTGCCTAAAGCGTGCTTAAACAATGTTCATATGGTACAGTGATACCTGAGTTTTGCGACCCCCATGTTTTGCGACCACCTATCATATACGACCACTTTTTCTGGCACGGACAATTTGTAGTTGAAATATACCTGCAATGAGCGACCACCTGCCTTACGCGACCAGCGACCAGTTTTTTACCTGTTATTAGCGACCAACTCAACATAAAACTGCCGAAATACGTTAAAGAAATACCTGTTTTTTCGTAGTAAACAAACGCGAATGCGACCACATATGAAAACAAGAAACCATCGCTCTATAAAGGCCGTGATATTAAACACACAAATGTCAAATTTCTTTTATTTTAATATCCAAATAACATATTAATATTAATAAATCAAAACTGCACTTCTTTGAAGTGTTCTTGCTTTTTCCATTTCCCTTGTAAATCTTTATAAATCGCTATTTTCCTAACCTTGAAACAATGTTTATATGAAGAACCACTGCGGGTCGCGGCGCTACCAAAATGGCTGCTATGACATCACATCACTACCTGTCTGAACGACCACTTTTACATGCACCAGGGGTGGTCACAAAACTCAGGTTTCACTGTACAAATATAATTCATAATCTACATTATAATACCTTTATCTGTCTGTATGTGCATGTTTGTTTGTCTCACCGTCGTTACCTAAAAACTCAAAAACGGTTACGCCGTTGGCCCGTTGTATATTATTGTTTCTAAACTCATGAGTCACGCGAACGACAAGCACAAATAAGTATAACTAAAAATGACCAGTAAAAATTCCGCTGTGACCAGCAAATTTATTGAGCTGCTGGTCATAGTGACCGGTATATGTTTCAAATTTATTTCGAAGCCTGATCACAACAGACCACAGCTAGTGAAACTTGTAATAATGAATAAATTTGCTGCATTGAAGAGAAGATGTATCCATATTATATTACATGTCACTGATTAGTGGTTACATAAGGAAATTGTCAATTCTGCTCAACTGTGATTCTATACATAGGTGTGAAATAAAGAATGATTGCTTGCTTGATTGCTTCAATAATTGATTGATTGATTGACTAATTGATTGATTGTCATACTTTTTGGTCATGCAAACCGGAAGTTATACTGTAATCACATATCACTTGTTTTAACATAGTTACTGACCACACTACTGACGCCTCACTAACATGACCATTTTGAATGACAACCAACAAGTCACAACTTGTAGTTTATGCAGTAACAGTCCTTCTACACCACACATAATACGCAAATTTTTCGCCAAAAGTATAAAACACAATTTAAACTCACCAACATGCGCTATCAAATCATTTAAATTCAGTCCAGCTAAACGAGCTAAATGTTTCGCTAACCACGACTGTATTGGCATAAGAGCTTCGACAAACAATGGTAAAGCTTTGTCTCCTTTGCGAGGAAGGATATCCATCATCTTTGCCGCTCTTTGCTGTTCAGTTGTATTCGACATTTTAATCTCGTCTTCATCGCGTTCATTGTAAAGTTTCTTCATATTTTGAAAGACTTGATCGGCCTGTAGGTTCTTCGTTATGAGTACGTAATTGTCGCGAATAATCTTACGATGTTCTTCTGACATCGGGAACTCGGATTCTGCCATTTTTGTGGCAAAAATCTCGCTTGATTTGAAAAATGAAACTCTTTTAATTCTCTTTTGCAGACGCCAGACGAGCTTCGTTTAATATTTTCATTCGGGGTATTACCCCTCCTTGCTTCTAAGAGCCTGCGATTTGCGGTTATTTCTCGTGAGCTAGGTTAATACTTCATTTTACTCATCTTATATTGTAACTTCAGCTCGCTTGAACTGTTGAACAGAATATTTTTTTTAGAAATGGCAGGAAAAACTTGGCGAAAAATTCTTTATGAAGAACAAGATTATCCAGATAATTATGTAGATGAATCATTCTTAGATGAGATGAGGAAAAATGGTGAGTATTTATGTGTTTTTACTTTAAATTGATATTAGTTTTTGGTAGCTAAATATTTTTAATAATATTACAGTATTTTTCTGTTTTAAAAAATGACATTATATATTTGTCTTTATTTATCACTAGAATGTTGTTTTATTACTGTAGTTTTGCCATGTTTTTAGTTAATATTTACACCTATAAACTATGGCTGTGTATAAACTGTAAAATATTAGTCCAAAAACTATTTATCATATTAAATAAAATAATTACATGGCATTGGTGGATATTGGCAATTAAATATCTTTGGAAGGTTATAAGGGAGAGTTTGAACTTGCCTGAGCCGGATTACGGTTGTGCAGGGCCCGCAGCATATTTTCAGCATGGTGCCCTCCCCTCCCCCCCCCTCCATTAGGCAGAGTCTCTTTTGAAACAAACTGAGGTACAGGGGGGTCGGAGCAACACTAAAAGTAGGGGTCCAAGGCATGCTCCCCCTGGGAAATTTTGAAATCTAGAGTCTCTGAAATGCCATTTCCTGCATTTTAGGACAAGGATTTACAGAATTCTAAAGGTCCACAAATGTCATAAAATACTCAAAAGTCAACACTTTTCCGGACACTGAATATCTGCATTCAAATTTCTTTATTAGATATATATCTTTATTCAAAGTTGTGGGTTAGCTAGGGTTAGTGAGTTTGTTAATCATATCTTTATTACTGGCCTTATTTATTACTGGCCTTGTTAAAAAGTGGGGGGAGGGGGGGCAAACATATTCTGCCACCCCCCCCACCAAAAAAAGTGGGGAGGGGGGGCAGGCCCCCCACTTCCAACGCCCCTGCTGAGGTATAAACTGTCATTTTATGAGACTTATAATAAGGATTATGATTAAGTAGTGTGCTGTACATGTAGCCTAGGCAGTGTTGAAATACCGTATTTACTCGTTTAAGCGCTGCGGTGCTCTTAAAATTTTTAGTGTTTTGGATGCGGTGCTTATTTAAGGGCGGCGCTTATTTGAGGGTGCTGCTCTTTAAAAATTATTTTATTTGTAAACGATAACAAGAAATCTTATCAACAAAATAAACATGTTTCAGATGTTATCTTGTCATTCACATTGAAATATACTCACTTTGAACATATAAACACTGTATGTAATACAGGACAATAAATTTCCGAGGCTGTAGTTGCTTTTTAGTTTGGCTTCTCAAACAATTCTGTCTGACGGTGCTTCGATTAAGCACCGCATTGTTGTGAATAATTGTGGTGCTTATTCGAGGGTGGCGCTCTTTAATATGTTTGCTCTCATATGCGGTGCTTAATCAGGGGTGGTGGCTAATTGGGGGCAGTGCCTAATTGGGGGCAGTGGTTAATCAGGGGCAGTGCTTAATCGGGGGTGGCGGTTAAATGAGTAAATACAGTATATAGAGGTTAAAATATAGTAAGGTTTGAGTACACTGCCGAAATTATTGAACGTAGTTTTCTAAATGTAGTTTATTATAATTATTATGATTAATATCCTGTCAAAAAAAGACTGTATATTTAAGCAGAAATGGAGAAACCTAATTTGATTTTCTAATGCTCAATGTGCATGTATTTTTTTAATGGAACTAGTTTACACTCGGACATATAAATTTTGGAATGTTTCAAATGCAGCAGGAACAGTGTCACAGCAAGTTAGCAGGTAGGTACTGTATATTGTTAAAGGTGATGTACAGTCCGCTCTGCGCATGTACGAAACTAATGTTTACATTTTTATTTACAAAAAATATACGGATACCTTATTCAAGATTGTAAGCTTTTCTTACTTCCTCTTCATTACTTGTACCTAAAACAAAACATTTTCAGAAGAAATAGAAGAAATCCGAAGAGATATCCTTGCTGAATCACTTGTTTTTTTGCCATGTTGTTCTAAAGGTTTACATTGAGCTGAGTACCGGTACTTCATGTACTGGTAATTATCTACGAATGTCATGTTTGGGGGACTCCATGGTGGACATGCGCAGAACGGACTGTACATCACCTTTAATTACTGATCTCAAAAATAGACTCATGAGTCTATTATTTGAGATCAATGTGTCTTTAATGCATTATAATCATACAATAATTATGTGCGAGAGTACTTACAGTACACTGAGTTACTGTATATTGTTAAATTACTTCAAAACTATGAATAATCAGACTAATAAATTATTTCTTTATCAGGCATACTGACTGTATATCAGGCATATATAGTAATAGTATGGTACATGTAGTTGTCATTTGATGACCTAAACAGTTTCCAAGCCATTGTATTTTCTGTGATTTTAGTTTGTGTATATTTGTTATGGGTTTTGTGTACATGAAAGAAGAGATAATGTCTCCTACAACATTATTTATATTGTCTGCATTGGCTACATCATTAAGTTATGGTGCTCATATCATGATATGCTGGGATGGAAAAATCAGGGGTAAGCTGTGCCTTCATAGTTTAGGATTTTCAGCTTGAGGTTGTGTAAAAAGGATTGGTTTTAGTTTAATTTATGAGATAGTTTACCTATCTCTAGGATAGCATGAGTAGCGTGTGTGCTCCGCAACGCTGCCTCTCACCAAACGTTAAGCCAGGTTAGATGGGGTTAGTACAATTATACTTGGATGGATGACCGCTTCGGAATGACCCCGTTGTTCAGCTTGGAACTATTGTGAGTAGAGTTGTAGTTGATCTCTCCCATGCTTTGAGGGTTTTTCCCCCGGGTTTCCAGTTTTCCTCCCTCCGCTAAACCAACACTTACATCATGGCAGTCATGTTCAGTTGGGGCATTTCGCTCTGTTTGACCACCAGTTGCTATAGGCAATAAATTTATTAAATCTAAATCTAAGTACATGCATCTTTTCTGATCCTTTTTATTCCTCTAGTTAAAGATGATCTTAAAAGTTTGATTCTCTTCCTGGCTTTTTCATTTGGACTTTCTCCAATCTTAAGAACTTTAACAGACTCTATTAGTACAGACACCATTTATGCCATGACGGTAAGAATAGAAACTAACTGGTCTTTTACCATATATGTGCAGTACATGACTTTATATTATAGAGTTATTTTTATGTGTTTTTAGGTATTTATGCTTGGTTTGAATTTGTTGATGCACGATTATGGAGCAAGTGGTGCTATGTAAGTTGACGCAAGTACCAAGGTACCATAGATTAACACAAGTATGTGTTGGTCACACATCTGGTTACTGCCCATGTCTTTCACCTCACCTGGGTTCGATTCCTGCTTGGAGCATTATAACTAATAAGATTAAAATTTCACTCAGGCAGCTAGTACATATGCGAAGAGTGCTTTCAGTATGGGCAGAGTATGCAGAGCTTGAAATAACGGCCGGCGGCCGGCGGTTTTCCGACCAAATTCCAGTTTTTCCGACCAAATGCTGAAATGATCGGAAATTTTGTCCGGACAAATTTTGAAAAAAAAAAAATTCTGTTTTTTTAAATGATCGGGTCGGCGCTCAACACTCACTCCATTTTTCTTGTTAAATTTCCATTGGGTTTTCCATCAGTTTTGAGTTAAAGTTGGTTTTACACTTTACAGTGCACTATCAAAATTTCTTCGATCAGAGTATGCTTTAAATAAAGTTTAGTTAACTTAAGTGTGTGACAGTGAGTTACGAGTCAAAGTGACTGCTTTCATTGTTGTTAATTTGACGACCTGGAAGATAAAGAATACGTTTTCTCGACGTTTCGAGCAAAGGCCCTTCATGATCAGGACAGTTAAATAGGCTGATCAAATAGGCTTATTTGACTCTCCTGACGAAGGTCCTGAGCTCAAAACGTCGGGGAAACGTATTCTTTATCTTCCAGGTTGTCGAGTCGAGATAACAACAGTGCGTGATTTTTAATTCAAAACCATTGCGTTAAACTGCGATTCACGCCATTGTAATCACAGAAACTTATCGTCTAATCCAGCTTTTCAGTTTAAAGTTGTTTCATAGTTACCATTTTAATTAAATTATTATTCACTATAACTAATACGCAATTCAGAATTAAACATTTGTGTTTTATTATTACAAATAACAAGTAGAGTGACTGCATGCTTGACAGAAACTAAAAAAATTCCGACCAAATTTGAAAATTTCCGGTCAAATTTCATTTTGCTCGGAAGTTTTGCCGGGCAAATTTTAAAATTATTTCGGGCTCTGGTATGTGGGGAGTAGGTGTGGTGGGTGGGTGACACCCTCCCACTTTTTGGAAAACTTGTTGGTAAAACAGAGATTCTGTAGAGAAAAACGTGATCTGTTAGTTTAAGAAGTTGCAACTTGATGTCCGTAATAATTGTCAGTTGTTTGCTGCAAACAACTGACAATTATTAAAACGTGATTTGTTCGTAAATTGATCATAAAGTTGAGTTGGTCAGTGATGTGAAGAAGCATTATAGATGTACACCCCCTCCCCTGTACACACACTCAGAATGGTCACGCTACACACCACTGGCTTTCAATTTTACTCTACGAAACACCATGCAAGTTTTCTCAGGTACTCTGGTTTCCTCCTGTAGTAACACTTGGCCAATTAGAGACTGGACCTCTAGGGAGAACAGTTTTAAGATAAATACATACATATACTCTAAATAAAGTATAAATAAAATTAGCCTTTAGTCTACACTTGTAATATAGAAGTGAACGCTTTAAGTACAGACTGCTGTAATATTCTACAAATATTCAAACGTCATTCTATTCTCCCATGTAGTGTTTCCAAAGCCGTTTCTTTAAATACAGCCATCTTTGGTTCAGTTTGTTTGGCGTCGAGACTACCTTCATCTTGGCATGCATTTGTTACTGTGATTCTGGCAGTCGAGATATTTGCTCTCTTCCCGCTCTTTAGGGAACACGTCAAGGTAATTAATTTAAATAATGAACAACGTAACCAACGTTTGGTGGACGTTCGTCAATCTCAAATACTTAGAAAATATGTTTTGGAGCCGTAGATATGGATGTAACCTGTAACTCCTAATGACCAACGTTCTTTTTTTTTTCTTTTTTTTTTTCCTTTTTTTTTTTCCCTTTTTTTTTCTTTTTTTTTTTAAACAACTTTATTGGATACTTTACAATATATATGAAGATAACCAAACGGGAAAAGCGCGAACGGACTCGAGGACCCATGCGAGGCGCTCCCCCGTAGGAATTAAAATACATAAACATAAAAAACTAGAAATAGACCAACTACATAAATTCGTTTGAAATTTATCGGTATCGTATATAGATTGAAGGATTTCAAGGCATAATATGTCCAGATTATTTAGTTTCAGAAATTTTTTCCAGGTTATTTAAATAACCCACGAATAATAACTTTACTTTACTTTACTTTACTTTACTTTACTTCAAGTCACTTGACATTGATACGTAGATGGGTAACAAAAACAGGTATAGCGGAGAAGTGTTTCGGCATGAATAGTTATTGGCAGATTCATCAGTAGTTAGTTTTGAGGTTCTTGAGTTCTTTGCTGCAGAAATATCGGGAGAAATAAAAACAGGAAAACAAGTAGAAAGGCCAACGGGAAGTTTTGTAGTTTCCAAGGTTGAGACACGTAGACAAGGTTCTAACCTTGCTACAACCCGTAGGTGTTCTGGATCGCACGCGTGCTACAATGACGATGTCAAAGAGTTGCTCCTTCATCGAAAGTAGTGATTAGACAGAAATAGAAGTAGTGTGCTGCGTAGGCAGTGTTGAAATTAAGAAATAGAAAACATTTTCCGTGTTTCCATAGTTATAGAAACACTTGTGGAAGTTTGGGAGAATGAGAATATTTCGAGTTCTCCCAAACTTCCACAAGTGTTTCTATAACTCTATGGGACACGGAAAAAATGTTTTCTATTTCCTTTATAAAATAACCTGTCGAAAATAGGTATAGAACGTAAAAATAATCACTGCATCAAAGGCGTAAATTCTCTTTACTCTTCATAATGGCGTATGATGGCGTATCCACCTTGCCGTGTTTCCATTTAACAAATAGATTCCATTTTGCTGTTGTCTGTTCAGTTATAGATGCACAGATGACGTCACAACGTGGTAAGAACAAAAAAGTGGCCCACGAGACGCAGTCGAGTGGGTTACTGATGTTCTTACCACGTTGTGACGTCTTCTGTGCATCTATAACTGAACAAACAACAAAAAAATGGAATCTATTTGTTTTATACAATATAAAAATTACAGAACACTTCTTGCCGGATTTGGGGGCGTGAAGAAAGAAAAAAGCGAGTCAGCTGACGTGATCTGACGTGATCCATGTGTCTGTCCTCTAATAGATCATGGGCAACAACCAATGAAAACACGCATAGCAACCAGGATATTGTATAAAAAGTTATAAAAACACGGCTTTCAACCAATCGCCGCGCTTGTTTTCAAAATGTTATTTTATAAATACAAATCGCAATATATAGTAAGGCTTGACTAGTGCCGAAATTATTGAACGTAGCTTTTAACGTTTCGAGCGAAGGCCCTTCGTCAGAGAGAAACGTCACGAAGGGCCTTCGTCAGAGAGAAATGTCACGAAGGCCCTTCGTCAGAGAGAAATGTCACGAAGGGCCTTCGTCAGAGAGAAACGTCACGAAGGCCCTTCGTCAGAGAGAAATGTCACGAAGGCCCTTCGTCAGAGAGAAATGTCACGAAGGGCCTTCGTCAGAGAGAAGTGTCACGAAGGGCCTTCGTCAGAGAGAAATGTCACGAAGGGCCTTCGTCAGAGAGAAATGTCACGAAGGGCCTTCGTCAGAGAGAAATGCCACGAAGGCCCTTCGTCAGAGAGAAATGTCACGAAGGGCCTTCGTCAGAGAGAAATGTCACGAAGGGCCTTCGTCAGAGAGAAATGTCACGAAGGGCCTTCGTCAGAGAGAAATGTCACGAAGGGCCTTCGTCAGAGAGAAATGTCACGAAGGGCCTTCGTCAGAGAGAAATGTCACGAAGGGCCTTCGTCAGAGAGAAATGCCACGAAGGGCCTTCGCTCGAAACGTTAGAAAACTACGTTCAATAATTTCTGCACTACTCAAACCTTACTATATTTCGATTTATATATATACTATAAATTACACTTGCTCCAAGTCTGCCTCTTAGCGCTAGTTTTTGCGGGCGGGTGGAACGGAAGGGTAAAAAATGTCGAAACTGGTCAAAAATGTTTGAAAAGGACTTTGAGAAAGTCTAACTATAAATATATACTGTACGTTTCTCTCTGACGAAGGGCCTTCGCTCGAAACGTTAGACTACGTTCTCTGTTTCGGCAGTATATCTAAAACTTCCAATATTTCGATTTATGTATACTATAGTTATGTGTTTATTACTAAATATAGGTTATTTTTCCTGGAAGTCAATTTGTGATGACCTGGGCTTTGCTTGCTGTCTCTTTCCTTTCTGTGTCAATCGTTTCATTTCTGGGTGGAGTGTTTTTTATACTGGCACAAATTGCTGTTATTGTCTTGTGTCCTTATTGGTTGGTTAGTCTTCAGAGATATAAAAAGTACGTGACTATAAAAAAGTATTCTGTTAAAGATCTGTTATGATCAGATATCAGGTGGAATTTTGCACGTAACTTGTTTCACAACAGTAATGCACGAACCATTGCAGTGTGTAAGCACACTGTGCAGTGTGCAGTGGTCAAAACCATACGAGACAAGTTGTGGCAATCAAGTTCTCTGTGCAACGATTGCAGCAACTTGTCTCGCACGATCTTGACCATTGCACAGTGTATTACACGCCAGCTGCAATGGTTCGTGTAACTTGTCTCACAGTGATCGTGATTATTGCACAGCATGTTACACACGGCAATGGTTCGTGTAACTTGTCCTCACAACGATCTTAACCATTGCGCAGCATGTTACACACTGCAATGGTTCATGCAACTTATCTCACAACGATCTTGACCATTGCACAGCATGTTACACACTGCAATGGTTCGTGCAACTTATCTCACAATGATCTTAACCATTGCACAGCATGTTACACACTGCAATAGTTCGTGTAACTTGTCTCACAATGATCTTGACCATTGCACAGCATGTTATACACGCTGGAATGGTTCGTGCAACTTGTCTCACAATGATCTTCACCATTGCACAGCATGTTACATGCTGGAATGGTTCGTGCAACTTGTCTCACAATGATCTTGACCATAATGCATAGCATGTTGTACGCTGCAATGATTTGTGCAACAGTCTCTTAAAAATGAC
The DNA here is from genome assembly GCA_964035015.1 of Corallium rubrum. Classification (NCBI taxonomy): domain Eukaryota; kingdom Metazoa; phylum Cnidaria; class Anthozoa; order Scleralcyonacea; family Coralliidae; genus Corallium; species Corallium rubrum. The sequence goes on from OZ036014.1 coordinate 3,079,058, forward strand.
ATCGCCTCCGTTGGTGCTTCGAGACAAGTTGCATAAAATGTCAGAATTCAACTTTTAGTTATCAACTGCACGTTTATAAACTTACAATGTTCCTCATTTTTAGCAATATTCATGGTCCTTGGGACGAAGCTGTGATTTCTACGTCGTGATAATCACCACTAAAGATCAAGCTAGCATCACAACCAACGCGAAGCTTTGATCTACCGGGTAAGATGTCAGTATCCGTTGGTATAACGCATGGTTGCTCATAAAGGTCCTCCATAAGTTAAGAAGCTCTGATGTTAAAGCAGTGACGTTTCCAGTGTGGTCAGATAAGTACAAAAGTGAATAATTACAGTAGTGTACATTGTCTGTATGTCATGCATGGGCGTCCACAGATGTCACATTCAAATCCCGTCGGGTCTGCATCATCTGGCTCTTTTCTTCGGAGCCTCTTTTGGCGGCGCTGTTCCGCATGCCAAGCCAAGTTACTCATAGCTCTCGTAACACAGTGACAGGCGTATAGCCAGGAATTTTAAAGGTGGGATGGGAGTGGCGAAGGGGTGGGGAGATTGGAGTGCGAGAGGGTGTAGAAGGCCTAGGGTGAATTTATGGGCAATTAGTTCGTGAATATAAGCCAGTAAGCTGCAGAAAACATATTTTTATACACTTGTAAGAACGCCAACAAGACGCTTTTGTAATAAGATAATGAAAAATACGCGAAGAACCAGTAGAACACTTCATGAGTAGTTGTCTATTTATATTTTATAAACATTTTTATTTCAAATATCAAACATAAAACAAAACATCTTTAATAATAAAATATTTTAAATGCATGGTTAGTACAAGTGTTGTATTCTTTGTAGAGATTTATTCCAGTTTTCCTGCCATCTTTCCTCGTCATAAGTCGCAGTGTTGCCATCTTCAGTAATTTGATTTAAAGATGCCAAAAAGTTTGACTTATAATCCTAGAAAAATCAAATGATATATTTAAAGTATTTATGAAACGAAAATTAAGTTTGTCTTATTTGAAAGAATACTTAAAATGGTAGAGTAACATCTTTTGCAGTTTTTCGTTTCCTTGCTTCGTTCTTGAGATATTTTAGTTTGTTTGATATGCAAATTAAACATTTTGACGTCACATGTGCATAATGAGTTATTGAA
>OZ036014.1:3085200-3157700 GCA_964035015.1 Corallium rubrum
TAGAGTAGAGTAGAGTAGGGCGGAGTGGAGTGTGGTGTGGTGGGGCGGGGTGGGGCGGGGCGAAGAAGAGTAGAGTAGAGTAAACAGTGAAACGAAGTAGAGTAAACAGTAAAGTAGAGTAGAGTGGAGTAGAGTGGAGTGAAAAACAATAGTAAAGTTGCTTGCACATACGACACATACTTCAGTAGTTGCCAACAGTCCTTCCAGTGAATGCCGTAGTATATTAATAATTTTAGGAAGGAAATATCTAAAATTGGAAACAAAAACAACAGCAGTTGCAATCGCGTTCAGACAGACAGACAGACAGACAGACAGACAGACAGACAGACAGACAGACAGACAGACAGACAGACAGACAGACAGACAGACAGACAGACAGACAGACAGACAGACAGACAGACAGACAGACAGACAGACAGACAGACAGACAGACAGACAGACAGACAGACAGACAGACAGACAGACAGACAGACAACTGGTTGATAAAACTTACTCTGGTTCTTCGTCAGGTTTCTCTCCAAATACCAAATACTTTTTCTCAGATCTAGTTAGGAACTCTCTTCGTACAGCACTTTGTCGACGCCACTCGCTAAATATGGAAGTATAGGAGTCTCTGTAAAACCTATTTATTGCATCTTATTTTTAAGTAATACATAAGTAATATAGACGTTACGTAAATATGAATTAAGATATAGCTCTCTCGTGGTGTTTACCAGAAAATTGTGTTGAAATTAATTTATTGTAACGCAAACTTTTAAAAGAGTTTTAGATAAAAAAAAAAGTGCATGCTTTGAGCTTTTATTCCCAAATCATTAATAATTCATGAATTATCGTAGCCAGTCCATGAATGTATACCACATCACATGCATGAGTCTTGATACCCAATGAAAACCTGTAGGAAACTTTCTAGTGAACTGGATCACATTTCTTAATCTGCATATTGAAATCAATGAAGAAAACACCGCAAATCGCAATGCGAATTCTCGTTTGAGCAGCAAGATCAAACACTCGTTTATCGTGTTTCATCAGGGGACTCCAAACACGAGAAAACAAATGAAAACCGAGGGCGTAGCCCCAAGGTTTTTATTGTTTTCGAGTGTTTGGAGTCCCCTGATGAAACACTCAAACTCTGTTTGATCTATTACATCTGTAAATAATAATTTTAATACCTTGATCTTGGCGTTCTCAATGGCAACGATTGCGCTGAATTCTTGAGAGTTGGCTGAAAAAGAGAGAAGCAATGTTTTTTGATTATAATATTAGGTGTTACTCCGAGTGAAGAACCATACCGGGTAAGAGCGTCCGACTGGTAAATCGAAGGTCGCGGGTTCGAAGCCCAGTCGCGGTCAAGTAGTTGCGGTCAATTACATGCGTAAAAATGCCTGAACAATGCTGTAACAACTTGCAACAATGCTGGAACAACTTGCAACAATGCTGGAACAACTTGCAACAATGCTGGAACAACTTGCACAATGCATTGTTTCAACAAGTTGTTACTGCTTGATGAAACAACAGCCGTTGTTCACGCGTGTTGTAACAACCGAAGAACGTGTTGATACATCAACGATGCATGTTCAGCATTGTTGTAACATTGTTGTTCATCGTTGTTATTTCGTCATGCTGTTACAACATGTTGTATCATGTGCGAACAACGTTGGCTATAAAAAAATGTGCTGTTGGAACAACTTGTTCATGACTGTTGATTTATCCGTGAACAAGTGGTTCGAACCATAAGTGAACAACTTGTTGACAACTTGTTCACGGCGAACAGCACAACATTGTTCACTGTGAGCAGCACAACATTGTTCACGGCGAGCAGCACAACATTGTTCACGCCTGTTGAACAACCGTGAACAAGTTGTGCGTTTTTACACGTGTTGTTGTCAAGTAGTTGCTCAGTCGCGGTCAAGTATTTGTCAGTTGCCTTTTGTCTACTTATTAATTTTCTACTTATTAATGTCTAACGCCAGACGATTTTACTCGTCAAGGGGAGAGCTCACGGAAACCTGGTCAATACAGGCTAATGTCTACCAAGCGGGCAATAATTGAGAACTTATTGCCTGCTCGGTCAATAAGTTTTCAATTGTTGCCAACTAGAACTTTGAACTCTTCATGGCATCCTATAAACAAAAACTTGTTTGGTACGAAAAAAAGAATATTTATAGATCTTCAAAGCATGTGTGAAGATTAACTGGAGAAATGTATTGCTGTTCTTTTGTTCTGAGAGTTATATTTGTTTGGTTGAAGTGAAATTACGGAGCAAGGCGAAATGTTTTGGTAAGTCTTAGCGTTTGTCTTTTGTATACTTTCACTTGATAAACGTCGAAATTATTCAGCGAAACTCTGGCTATATAACAAAACACTTAATGTCTGCTCCCTCGGGAAACAGTTAGTTTTGTCATAGTCAATCGAGATATGGTCTGGAAACTCAGCTAAAGTCTTCGGTCTATCTTTTTGTTCGCCTTTATGCATTTTTGTGCACGGTGTACGGTCACTGAACACATTGTATTTTAGTATAATGAACGAATTGTCCAATAGCAACGTTTCAGTTCAATCACTCAACCGTGCTATTTAAATATTAATAAACCTAAAACAAAGAATGTGCACGGTGTAAGGTACGGTTCAACATAAAATCACAGCTCATTATAGGCGCTTTGAAGTTTGCCGAGTTTCCAGACCATATCTCGGTTGACTATGGTTTTGTTTTCCCTCGAGTCTCGATGTTTCCCTCGACTTCGTCGAGGGAAAGTCGAGGGAAACATCGAGACTCGAGGGAAAACAAAACTAACTGTTTCCCTCGGGAGCAGGCATTAAGTGTATAAAATAGATAGATAGATAATTTATTCCAAATAGCTGCAATGTTATAGTGAATAAATTATCTATTTACGTAGAGAAAAACTCTACTTGACCTCGGCTGGGATTCAAACCCGCGACCTTCGTTTTACTAGTCCAACGTTCTAGTCTATATTTAACAAACTAATTGCCTTGCTCTTACTCTTCGTTCGCCTTCACTTGGCATTGTCTTTGGTCTGACGTCAGTCGATGATAGGATCCCAGTTTCTTTGACTGGGCCAACAATAGCTGTAAAACAATAGACAATGAATTAGCATACATTAACATTAATAATAATGAAATTAGCATAAATTAACATAAGAATAATTAGTAGAAAGGCTCGTTTAGATGCACATAAAAGAATATTTGAAGTGAAAACCATTACGAAAGTGATCTAAGACCCCGTTTACACGATGCAGGTACAATTTGAAAACGGAACAAAATCATGCCGTTTAGGCCTTGCGTTTACACGATACCGGCACAAAAATAACATGAAATGTTATAAGCTGTATTTGCATACCGGCATGATTTTGTTCCGTTTTCAAATTGTAGATGATGTCAAGAACGACGTGAGATATGGAATAGCAATAAACGCCAATTAATCTTTATAATGCAAGACTGCTTTCAAATATATACAAATGGGAAATCATTCTAGTTTTATTCTTATAGCATTTGAATAAAACATTCTTACTAGAAGCAGTTTGTAACTTCTCCCCGCTGACAGTCTTCTTGCTGCTGGTCTTACTTAGTCTTTAAAACAAGAGAACACAAATTGAGTAATTAATCTCTGTTTTTGGAAAAACCCTGAATAATCTAAAATTATCTCTGACGATAATTTTTACAAAGTTTAACGCTACTCTGCATGGCATAAAAGTTGTTTGGACGTAGCTTAAAAGGTTACTGTTCATGACCCAACGATCTAGTGTCTTCATCAGGGGTGATCGTTGTGAAGGCAGTTCCCATTTATACTACATACATACTTTACTGACATTCCCAAAACGGGCTTTTCGATGACAAATTCCAATATTATTATCATATAAAACTAAATAACTATTTAAATCTTAATATAGCGAAACTTACTAACATCTACAGTGTAAAATACATATGCTATTAAAAGCTGGGAATTAATTACATAATTTTAATAATTCTAATTTTAAAATATTTTTAAAATGATTTAAATCAGTAATGCATTTTAAAGGTTCGTCTAAGACATTCCATAGTTTAGGGCCTGTTTATATGATCCCGGTGTACCGGGATGTCCCGCTTGCCCAGGATGAATTTCATCCCAGGTTTATATGGAGTAAACAAAGTGCTCGTCCCGGTTGACCGGGATGAATTTCATCCCTGGTTAAAAAGCGCGGGAATTTAAGGAAATGGACAAAAAAGCAAAAACTCACCCTAATTCTACTTTTATTCAGTGTTTTGTCTCCAGACCTGACCGTTTGGACGAAATTCTGACCGTAAGATTCAAAGTTACAAGCATTGTAGTTCAGTAAACTTCATCTCGGTGTACCAGGATGTCGCGTTTATATGGGAAAAAATCTGTCCCAGTGTACCGATATCTCGGTTGCTTCAATCGGGATCCCGGTACACCGGGACGTCCCGGTCTCCATATAAACGCAACCGCGAAAATAACAGTAAATCATCTACAAGCCGAGATCTCGGTACACCGGGACGTCCCGGTACACCGGGATCATATAAACAGGCCCTAAGTCACTCTATATTTGAATGTTCTCTGACCAACTGCTGTATGATACTTTGGAATATGTAGGTCATTGTTATTTCTGGTATACTCTCAGAACCATTGACGTGAGAGTATAACTAGAAGATTTTATCAAAAGTGAAGTGCTGCGAGTTGCTACCATTTACTATTTAGTAGTAAAATACTTGTTATCGTCCGAAGCATTTTCAATTAAAGAGCTTAAGCATGCGACGTTTTCGTTTTCCTCAACACGGACGTCACACTTCTCTTTAATAAATCAATATATTCCAGCGCTAAACAATGCTAACTTGCCAAGAAAAGTCCCCGAGGAAGAAAGACAACGTGGAAAGACAACAATTTAATAATGCCTGCCGCTGATCGGAGACATTGCGTATACCGAAGATCATCGCCCACGAAGTCCTAAGAATCGAGTGTGAACGCATATAAGCTCGGCCCAGACCTCGTCAAGATTAGTGAGCTGCTCGCCTTATGGCTCGCGGCATATATGGGACATATGTCTTCACAACGATCACCTCTGATGAAGACACTAGATCGGAATCTCGAAACGTTGGGTCATGAACGGTAACTTTTTAAGCTATATTAAAAACGTTTAAACTAGCTTTAAACTATGTCTTATCTCTGTTCGTTCCCAATTCTCTTGCAATCTTTCGCGTACCTTCTATTGCCATCTTTCCTCTCCCCAGTCTTCTTTGGTTTGTTTGTTTGCTCTATTGGTTGGTCGTCACCAAACGCGACTTTCTTTGCACTGTTGTCCAAAGCAGAATAGCAAGAAGCAGAGTCGATCAACAAACAGTCTAAGAAGACTGTTCGATCAATAAATGATTTAAAAATAGGACGTAATCCATTCTTAATATCTTCAACGGATACTTGCTACATGAAGGAGATTGAAAAAACGAGGAATATGTTAGAAACTCTAACATAAGATGTACTGCAAACATTACCACTTAGGAGCACATATTAACTATGAATTTCCAATCTTAGCTCTCCATCTGAGCCTCAGTGGCTCAATGGTTAGAGCGTACGTCTAACCGGTCATTAGAAGGTTGCAGGTTCGAACCCTGTTTTGGGCTCAGAAATCGTTTTCTGAGTAATTGAGCTTGACGAACGCCTACCAAACGTCTGTTACATTACACCAAGCTCGCAAACGTACCACATGCACTACATGTATACGTAGAACTTATCATGTCATTCCTATGTTACAAGGGGACTGTAAATTCTTTATTTTGGCCATATTTGTACAATATGACTAAGAACTGCGTAAGAAAAACATGCAACGTCTTATCAAGTTACCTCTTTATCTAAGTTAGGGTTTCTCACAGCATCAATACGCCGTTCGAGTTTGGCGAGATTCATGGCAAGATGCTTGGCTTGAGAGTTACTTTTCGCCACCTTAAGAATTCAACGAAATACGCCTTTAGTTCGACACGAGTATTCAGTATAATAAATCCATGTATGTTTGAGTATACGGTATTTGTACCTCGCTCTTTATTTTAACTTGTGTGTTTGTAATCCATCGAGTTGTTTTCTCCATGAAAGTCAAGTCAAAGAGATGATGTTTAAACCTAAAAACATAATATTACACTATTATTAATAAATCCGTCCGTGCTTCTGTCCATCCACTTACCCAGCCGTCTGTCTGTCTGTCTGTCTGTCTGTCTGTCTGTCTGTCTGTCTGTCTGTCTGTCTGTCTGTCTGTCTGTCTGTCTGTCGTCCGTCCGTCCGTCCGTCCGTCCGTCCGTCCGTCCGTCCGTCCGTCCGTCTGTCTGTCTGTCTGTCTGTCTGTCTGTCTGTCTGTCTGTCTGTCCGTCCGTCCGTCCGTCCGTCCGTCCGTCCGTCCGTCCGTCCGTCCCGTCCGTCCTGTCTGTCTGTCTGTCTGTCTGTCTGTCTGTCTGTCTGTCTGTCTGTCTGTCCGTCCGTCCGTCCGTCCGTCCGTCCGTCCGTCCGTCCGTCCGTCCGTCCGTCCGTTCGTCTGTCCGTTCGTTCGTTCGTTCGTTCGTTCGTCTGTCCGTTCGTTCGTTCGTTCGTTCGTTCGTTCGTTCGTTCGTTCGTTCGTTCGTTCGTTCGTTCGTTCGTTCGTTCGTTCGTTCGTTCGTTCGTTCGTTCGTTCGTTCGTTCGTTCGTTCGTTCGTTTATCCAAGCCTTATATTTCATCCCACCTTATCCTCACGCACCCTATATTACTTATTTCTTCACATATTAATACAAAAAACTCTCAATCCTCTTTCATCCTCACCTATCCTCTAATTTCCCAGCATATTCCGTCGCAGACTCCAAGCGTTTTGATTCCATTCCTTCCAACTCTCCCATAATGTTCCCCTCAGCTTGGTCAATTTTGTTGGCCATTCTTTCCTATCGGTAGATAAAACTTGTTTAATATAATATCCAAATAATTAAAAAAATAGACTTATATCAACGTACACCGAAGCCGTTTTGGTGTTAACCTCTTTAAAGAAAATGCCGGCCAATGAACTTCACCGCGACCATCAATGCTTACCAACTTTCTTCGATATTCTTCGACTTCGTCAAGTGAAAAATTTCCACCCTCTGAAAAAACCCTAAAACAAAAAATAAAATCAATACTGAATAACTAACTAAATAAATAAATAAATAAATAAATAAATAAATAACAGAAGAAGATAATGAGATTTCATGATAGGTTAAATCTAATAGTTAAACTGATTATTGATACTTGTTTAAACGGGAAAAATAAGTCGCGACTTATTTTTCCCGTTTAAATGGCCCTAATGAAAACAATGTCTTGGAGTAATAAGTATATCTAATTTACGTCATCAAATCCAAGATGGCGGCGCCCATGAGATCTATCTGTTCGGGCATAGTCAATCGAGATATGGTCTGGAAACTCGGCAAACTTCAAAGCTCCTATAATGAGCTGTGATTTTATGTTGAACCGTACCTTACACCGTGCACATCCTTTGTATTAGGTTTATCAATATTTAAATAGCACTGAGTGATTGAACTGAAACGTTGCTATTTGATAATTCGTTCATTATACTAAAATACAATATGTTCAGTGACCGTGCACCGTGCACAAAAATGCATAAAGGCGAACAAAAAGATAGACCAAAGACTTTAGCTGAGTTTCCAGACCATATCTCGATTGACTATAATTCGGGGGTTGACTACTTCCAACTTACGTCACCCTTTTGGCATATACAAGGCCTGTTTTATTTTATTTCGTCACGCTTTACTCTGATAAAAGGCTGCCCTTAAAACGTCAGTATTTCGTTGCAAAAGAACCTATGCAGTTAACCGTATTGTTTTGACTTTTCTGTCTCTTACTTGAACGATTTTCTAAATCTTGCATTCGAGTTGCGAAGAGACGAAAGCATGCCGTCCAAATCTTGACGAAATTTTCTTAAAGACGTTCGGATCTTTTTCATATATTCCTCCACCTGTCCACTAACTTGATCCTGGATGGCCACCAGTCTGCAAGAAAATGAATGGAAATAAGAAAATATTCAAACAGCCCGGTAAAAGCCCGCCAAAATTCCAAAACTACCTCACTTTTAGTTTGATTTTTCTTATTATTATTTTATAAAACAAATAAAACATACCGCTCCTGTGCATATGTACCCTTATAAAGGTACGTTTGACGTCATTTCAACACGAAAGAAGTGTAAAGGCACTCGGCTAATTATCACCGGTGCCTCTACTCAACTTCTTTCTTGTTCAAATGACGTCAAACGTGCCCTTTATAAGAGTACATATGCACGGAGCTTTATGTTTTATTTGTTAATTATATATATATATATATATTTGTGAAATTCATTACTAATTCATGAGTTTTGCAGCCAATCCAATTTCAGAAATTACGTCACATGTTACCCCTGTAAACCCCATACAAACTAAAATCAATGATGCTAATTAGTTACAACCACTAGTGGATGTATGCTCTTCTGATACAACCACTAGTGCTTGTAACTAATTAGCATCTCAATATCCCAATGGGATTTTACTATTTATTCATTTCACAAGTTGTTTACAACACTCGCGTCCTTGTTGTATTGAATATACAATCACTCGCCTTCGCCGCTCGTGTTGTAAACATCACATATACAGGGTGTATCAAAAAAAAGGCTACCCTTAGAAAATATAATTAACATTCTTTTCAAATAACCTATTGTATATTGACAGCCCTGGACACCTCTGAAGTCACGGATGCGTAAAAAACAAATGGTCGTATACACCTGGGAAATTACGATAACTTCTAAACGTATGAAGGAGCATAACTGAAATAAAAATGTTAATTATATTCATATCAGTTCGATTAAAAATGGTTCAACTGACCACAGAGCAACGCGTATGTGTCCAGGGCTGTCAATATACAATAGGTTATTGGAAAAGAATGTTAATTATATTTTCTAAGGGTAGCCTTTTTTTTGATACACCCTGTATGTATATATATATATATATATATATATATATATATATATATATATATACTTATATATATACTTACTCGTGGGTCTTTGTTGCCGATGTGAACGTGGCTTCCAAAGCTTGCACTACTTGTTTAAAATGCTCTGTCTAGTAAATCATAATTATTAGTAAAAGTTAATTACGAGCTATTTAACAGCTCCATTTTTCCTTGTTTATTCCATTTTATTGATTTTTACCTCCTCGTTATGTTCTTCAATCATGGTTTGGAATCTGCTTTTGAATTCAGCCAGAGTGTTAAGGATTCCCTTCGAATGTCTCTCTACTCGCTCCTTGTGCATAAGCAGTTCAGCTAAAATATGAACAAGACGACGCGAGATGTTTTAAGATTGGGAACATGGTTGCTGTATGTTTCAATCCCCTCTTTTAGGCATAGTTTAATGCTACTCTGGCTTGGAACTATTGATGACGGTATCTATCGAGAAGATGCAAATAGGCTTCCAGTTCTATGAGAGTATAAATATGAGACCTGTCTTCACAATGATCACCCCTGATGAAGACACTAGATCAGGCGTTAAACTACACACGCAAAAACGCGCACTCTGTGTCAGACCTGATGCAGAATGATGTCAGATCTGTTCAGAAAAATGTAGCGATCCCTGATACAGCCTGTTGCAGTATCAGATATGATACACCTATGATCATATCTGTATCATACCTGCAGCTACAACAGACTGCTCAGAACAGATTCTGTCAAACTGTATCAGCCTGACATGGTCAGTGCTGTATCAGTTTGATATAACAGACTGAACAGGTATGTTGTCTACGGAGCTGTCGCAGTCTGTTAGAAATTCTAACTAAATGTTTATACATCAGCGCTGGTACATTCTGTAGCTGTCAGGCTGTATCAAGGGTCACTACATTTCTCTGAACAGATCTGATATCAGAGCTGATCATCAGACTGTGCGTTTTTACGTGTGTTCCCCTCTTTTACTTTTTCTCCTTTATTATTGATTTGAAGGTTTGCTTTGTGATATTAATTTAAACTATTTCCTTCAAAGTAAGATTCTTACCAGCTCTGACATTATGTACATCTTGTTGCGCTCGAGCACTGCGTGGTTTGTGAAGATGAAGTCTTAAGTCTAGTTCACTGTTTAGTTCTTCGACCTAGGACATACACACAAGGACATTAATAAAATGAATTAGCGTCACAAATATCGTTTGAGAAGACATGAAGTTTTGAAAGCTTGTTCACCATTGCTGGCTTTGAATGGAGCGCGCCCAAATGATGCGTGCGCATCACCTAGCAACCCACCGATTAAATAGAGCGATGCATTAAAACTGATATGGTAGCAGCGTTTAGATATAGATATACCAAGACTGGGGGGAGGGGTTCTCACATCAGTGTCATGATGTGATGTAATTTTCAAGATATTTGAATTTGAGAATTTTTTTTCTGATGGTGTCTTTAAATTTCTAAAATGTACGGGGGGTGGGTAGTCGCACCTTAGCTGCTACGACGCTGTTAGCTCTTTCCAGAGCTTCTGTTTTCCAGTTTTCTAATGATTCCAAGAACTGCATCCGCAAACTAGAAAAGAAAATATAAGTCACATGATTAACCCTTTGACTCGTAAGCGCGCATGTAGACGCCCTTTAGTATTTTACTCTGGCTAACGTCAGATGATTTTACTCGTCAAGGGAAGACATCAGGTAGTCCACAGGGAGCACATCTTGGCAGAGCGTGGGCACCCTGTGGCACACTCGATCGTGGTGTGTTTAGGAAAATAATAAAGGGATGAAACACGAATTCTTCCTTGTTTTGAACATCGTTTTAAGCGGCTATAGGTATTAAAATTGTAAGACAATTGAGCGAAGTAGTTGTGATAATGATTCATTTATCAAAATATAAATCAAAATGATGCAAAATCTCAACTTTTAGCCGTGATTTTGCAGCTAAATTACATATCGTATTTTCGGGAGATGTGTTCCGCAAGTAGCTAGGACACTACATCATCGTTGACACTTCGGATAGCTACGAAATCCTACGATAAGCTTTTCGGATAAAGCGGAGAGTCTCAGGATCATTGATTTATTGCACATTCATCTGACTCTGAGTTTCAGTAGGTTTCAGTATTCTAACGGTGGCTCCCGACGATACGAGACGTCCTGGCTACTTGCGGAACACATTCCACGTTGAACGTTTGGTGTTTCATCCCTTATATTTTCCCCTCTCCCTCCCCCCCTTTCCCCCCGTTTTTTCCTCGCTTCCGGTAACCGTTTTCCGTATTTTTTTAAATCCCCTGCCACAGTCCCCCGCGCGTCTTTCGAGTCCGCCACAGTGCCTACGCGCTGCCAAGATGGGCTCCCTGTGGGTAGTGAAGGGGTTAAGAGGAAAAACTGCAAAGGAAGTACAATACTCAGTCTTGTAGTCAGGTCGTTATGGGCAGCGTCACACTCAGCCTCGCAACCGGGTTGCAATCCCGGGCTCGCATCGCGTTAGCAACAATAAGTATACTCACTGTTTTCGTAGAGTCGAGAATAAGTCTTCTTCTAAGATTATGTTTTCTGTGTACAGTGTGCCATAATGGTCCATGTCTTAAAAATAACAAAAATACTACTTCTAAACAATCTTTAGTGGTGGTGGTTGTGATGGTGGTGCTGGTAATGATGATGGTAGTGGTGGTGAGGATGATGGTGGTGGTAGGGGTGATGATGGTGGTGGTGGTGATGGTAATAGTGGTGGTAATGGTGGGTGATAGTACCACCACCAGGTGATGATGGTGGTAGTGGTCGTGGTGATAATTGTGGAGGTGGAGGTGGAGGTAGTGAGTTCATGGTGGGGATGATGGTGGGGATGATGGTGGTGGTGACAGTGGTGAAACTCCTGATACTCCCCAGATAGTACTTTCTAGTACATAGAAACCATGCAAAAATTACAGACTTAATCAACATACCTGGCTGATCTGTGAGAAACGTCATCGAGGTTTTAACGCTCCGAGTGCTGACCGCGGAGTCTGGAAACCCATACTCTCCCGGACATGTGATGACGTAGAAACTTGCACCGTTGGATGTATTTAAAACTTCTTCCAAAGTCTAAGATGAGATAACATATTTCAAATAATGACAAGAAATGAACGACACATTTACATAACGTATTTACATAATTAATTATAAAATATATCCATTGGCAAAGTGCCAGTTTGAACTTCATTTTAGTTTGACAAGTTGTTTTTGTTGTTGGAAGCTGCCGTAAATTCAAAATATGGTCTGGAAACTCAGCTAAAATCTTTGTTCTATCTCCTTGTTCGCCTTTATGCATTTTTGTGCACGGTGCACGGTCATTGAACCTATTGTATTTTAGTATAATGAACGAATTATCCAATAGCAACGTTTCAGTTCAATCACTCAACCGTGCTATTTAAATATTAATAAACCTAAAACAAAGGATGTGCACGGTGTAAGGTACGGTTCAACATAAAATCACAGCTCATTCATTGTAGGCGCTTTGAAGTTTGCCGAGTTTCCAGACCATATCTCTATGGACTATGCTGAGTTCTAGTGGCTCAATGGTTGGAGCGTCTGGCTAGTCGGAAGGTGTGGGTTCGAGTCCCATCTGGAGTTCAGAGTTTTCTGAGGTTAACTCAGTGGCGTAGCCAGGGGGGGGGGGGGGCTGTGGGAGACGCGGCTCCCCCCCTTTAGATATAAAACAACAGACATGTAACTACAAAACTGACGCAATATGAATTATGTCAGGAAATAAACTGTAAACAGTGTATTCAATCTACTGAGTGTATGCATTTGGAGTATCTATGTGACGTTTGCGTGTTTTGAGTATTTTATATGACGTTTTTTAACCTTTAGAGTCTGTAAAATCTTCCTCCAAAAGCCAGGAAATGGCATTTCAGCGACTCTCGATTTCAAAATTTCCCGGGGGAGCATGCCCCTGGACCCCCCTAAATATTTATTCTGATTTCGGCTTCCCGCCCCCCTTTCAAAATCCTGGCTACGCCTCTGGGTTAACTACTTACAACAGTTTGTACAGCAAAAGCAACTGAACTTTAATTTCAAGCTGAGAACACTTTACTACCGTAGAAAAAGATGAAGGTTCATAAAATTAATTACCTCGCGAAGACCTCGACCTATACACGAAAGGAAGAAGGAAAAACAATTGGTATAATGAATCCACATTTAATTACGTTAAGGTGTTGTTTTAACGTTTATTTAAATAGTAACAGTACTTAGCTAAACACACTTAGTAGATAACCATGAAGATCCATAGCGTACCTTGTCTTGGCGAGGAGTTCAATTTACTTGACCGAGATTGTTGCTGTTTTAGGAAAAGAACGAGAGTAAACTCGGGAGTATGAAGGTTTAGATGGTGTAGTGTGGCGTATGGTATGGTGTGGTGTGGTATGGTATGTGGTATGGTGTGGTATAGTTTTGTATGGTATGGTATGGTATTGTATGGTGTGGAATGGTATAGTGTGGTATGGTATGGTATGGTATGGTATGGTATGGTATGGTATGGTATGGTATGGTGTGGTGTGCTATGGTATGTGGTATGGTATGATATAGTGTGGTATGGTATAGGTGGTATGGTTTGGTATGGTATGGTGTGGTGTGGTATGGTATGGTATGGTGTGGTGTGCTATGGTATGTGGTATGGTATGATATAGTGTGGTATGGTATAGTGTGGTATGGTATGGTATGGTGTGGTATGGTGTGGTGTGGTATGGTATGGTGTGCTATGGTATGTGGTATGGTATGATATAGTGTGGTATGGTATAGGTGGTATGGTATGGTTTGGTTTGGTATGGTATGGTATGGTATGGTATGGTATGGTATGGTATGGTATGGTGTGGTATGGTAGTCGTATCGTACCCTTCTTGTGTTTGGTTTATTTCTGTCCACTGCAAAATACGAGCAGACCTCTCGATCATATCGCTCTAATTCGTCCTTGATGGATTGTGGATACTTGCTAACGCATTCAAGCTGCAGCGAATGAAACGTCTTATAACTATAAAACGAAATCATTTTAACAAGTCATTATTACCTAACTAGACATTCTTTTACATTGTTCAATCATGTGATACTTAACAGGAGCTTGAGAACTAATCAAGACCATCAGATCCTCTACACTATGAAACTTTTCAATAATGAAGATCACCACTAGAGCTAAGCAATGAACTAGAATGAAGCTTAGATCTACACTATAAAACTTTTCAATAATCAAGACCACCACTAGAGCTATGCAATGAACTAGAATGAAGCTCAGAGCTACACTATGAAATTTTTCAACAATCAAGACCACCACTAGAGCTATGCAATGGAAAGCTCAGAGCGTAAAATGCGATGAATTTATTTAATAGAACAACTCCTTTTACAAACCCGACTTTAATTTCTCCCAACAACGCGTAGGCTTCTTCCAGACTTTTAGTCAACGCCTGGAGACGAAAAAGAAACAACTGAATAAACACACTTTATCTAGCTACGTAATCAGTTTAAAACATTTAGTGTATAGATCTTACTTGCTGATTGGAATCTTGTCTCATTCTGTCCATTATAATGTCCAAATTAGCTTCTTTGACCTTAAGTAAATAAAAGAAGTAATAGTGAGCAGCCGAGCAGTATCTGATTTACAAGGCGAGCTGCAAGCGAGGCGTAGTAAATCAGATACAGTTCAGTTACGAATGCTGTATCTTTCTTAAAATACAAATGCATCTAAGTAGTAATCAAGTTCACCAACTATTTGGGGGATACGGTCTGTTTTGGCCGAGAAAATCGAAGCTAAAGTTTATGTAAATCAGGACGATGCTGTATTCGATTTACAACCACTGCTATGGTATTGATTTCTTTTGTGTTTTCGTCATGAATTATTAATGAGTATTCTAACAACATTAAAGAGATAGTTTATAACTCATTCCTGTCCGGGGGCTTCCCCAGAGGTGAATAAAATCGTCTGGCGCTAGCCAGAATAAAATACTAAAGACCAATTCGGACAAGAAAGAGTTAAACATAAAGAAGTTTATAAATTTTGTGTTGTAAATAAAAATATAAAAAGACTGAGTCAGTGACATATTTAATGCACAGCACCTCACAGAAGACTTGTCCATAATGCGTCACAAACAAACAAACAAACAAACAAACAAACAAACAAACAAACAAACAAACAAACAAACAAACAAACAAACAAACAAACAAACAAACAAACAAACAAACAAACAAACAAACAAACAAACAAACAAACAAACAAACAAACAAACAAACAAACAAACAAACAAACAAACAAACAAACAAACAAACAAACAAACAAACAAATACAGACAGCACCACCCACGAACCACACCCGCCTCCCCGGCTGACACCCACCGCAGATTCCACACATACCGCAATCATGACATAATGAACTGGACACATAAATATAGGCGAACCTGAGAGAAACCTTTCACTTGACTCTGAAGATGACCGCCACTGAGGCCGTCGAAACGTCAGTCACTACCACCACAAACAGTCTTTCTCAAGACTACTCTAACCTAGACGAACAACTTTCTCAAACATGTTATATTAAAGGCTTTTTATGCGATGCAACTTCAGTATTGTCTATTGCAACTACATTGATGTAATTATTGCCAGATAAGTTGCATGAGCCATGGAAGTGTGTAACACGCTGACGAAGATGATAGATTGTCATTCACCTGATTAGCTCCGTCGTGGCGATGGCGCCTGTCCTCCAGTTCTTCCTAGAGGGGGGAAATTTTGAAGACATGTCAATGCACAAACAGACAGACGGACGGACGGATGGAAAGACGGACGGATGGACGGACGGACGGACGGACGGACGGACGGACGGACGGACGGACGGACAGACAGACAGACAGACAGACAGACAGACAGACAGACAGACAGACAGAGAACTGGGCAATAGGACACACCTGAAGAGCTCGTTCTTGTCTGGCAAGGCCAATTTCGTGCGTGTCCCAAATGTGCGCGACTCCTTGAACGAACTTAAACAGAGAGCGCATCATGGCGTCTTGAAAACTAGCCAGGTTTTCTATGGTGTTCTGGAAAGACGAAAGCAAAAAAGCCCAACAAAAATCGTATTTTAATTTCCATGTCTTCTACCAAGTCCCGTGTGTCCACCATCATCATAATCACCATTATAATCATGCACCACACCACGACCATCACCGCCACCACCACCGACAACAGCACCATCATCATCACCCAACAACACCGCCATCATTACTCACATCACCATCATCACCACCACAACAACTATCATCACCACGACCATCACCGCCACCACCACTGACAACAGCACCAACATCACCCAACAACACCGCCATCATTACTCACATCACCATCATCACCACCACAACCATCATCACCACGACGACCATCACCGCCACCACCACCGACAACAGCACCATCATCATCACCCAACAACACCGCCATCATTACTCACATCACCATCATCACCACCACAACCATCATCATCACCATGACCATCACCGCCACCACCACCGATAACAACAGCACCATCATCATCACCCAACAACACCGCCATCATTACTCACATCACCATCATCACCACCACCACAACCATCATCATCACCATGACCATCACCGCCACCACCACCGACAACAGCACCATCATCACCACCATCATCACCTTCATCACCATCATCACCATCATCAACCTCATCACCATCATCAGCACCAACAACACTACCATCATGAGTTGC
Source organism: Corallium rubrum (assembly GCA_964035015.1). Classification (NCBI taxonomy): domain Eukaryota; kingdom Metazoa; phylum Cnidaria; class Anthozoa; order Scleralcyonacea; family Coralliidae; genus Corallium; species Corallium rubrum. Next base: position 3,101,899 of record OZ036014.1, read on the forward strand.
AAGAAGGATATGTCACCTTCTGGTTGACGTAATATTGCAAATGCAAACTTGAAATTAATTAATTAATTAATTAATTAATTAATTAAAGGTTTAACCTAAACATTATCAGACATGCGCACGTTCGTTACGACATCGCTTACGCGTTCACCATTATCATACCTCAAACATGTCCATTTCACACTCATATCTTGTCTTCTTCTCGCCAATGAGAGGCAGGAACGACTCATTCAAGATCTAACAAGAAAGTAACAGCACTAGCAACAATGTATTACTGTATTATCTTATGGATAATATTACTTATGGATAATCGTGTTATTATTACACGGGTTTATCTGAAAAGAGTGTATTTTGCAATTATTGAACCTACTGCATGAAGTTCCTCTCCGTTAACAACGTTTTCATTCTCCAGTTTTGACTAAAAATAAAAACAAAAAAAACTACAGGTCAGAAAAAATCTTCAAAACACCTTGCCAAACTTCAGTATTCCGATGAAGCGAGAAAAGCAAACGGTTTTTCGGGGTTTAGATAACCTTACTTATAATAAACTTTATGTACTAACTTTTGTCTGTTCCATTCTTTCATAGTATTGTTCTACAACATTGTTATATTCAATCTGCACAATATCTTTGTATTTCCTGTTTACTTTAACTAAATAACAAGAATTTATAATGATATCATGAATAACGTCCTACGTCATGCACGTCACGCGTTGCTATGGGCATATGTCATGTGTTGGTATGGGCATATGTCGTGTTGGTGGGCATACTTCATGTGTTGCTATGGGCATACGTCATGTGTTGCTATGGGCATACGTCACGCGTTCCTATGGGCATACGTCATGTGTTGGTTGGGCATACGTCATGTGTTGCTATGGGCTACGTACGCGTTGTTATGGGCATACGTCATGTGTCGCTATGGCCATACGTCGTGTTGCTATGGGCATACGTCACGTGTGGCTATGGGCATACGTCATGTGTTGCTGAGCATACGATGATGCGTTGCTATGGGTGTGCATACGTCCTGCATTGCTATGGACCTATCACGCATTGCTATGGACATACGTCACGCGTTGCTATGGGCATACGTCATGTGTTACTATGGTATACGTGACGCGTTGCTATGGGAGACGTCACACGTTGCTATGGCATACGTCACGCATTGCTATGTGCATATCTGGGGACGTATCATACCTAGCTGGCCAGTGACGTGCCCCAGGGCGTTATTCCACTGGTAAACTGCTGCCTTCGTAGAACCAGGCGGCTTCATATCTCTGCAAAAAAATATTTTGAGATATTTTACAATTTATCTTATACCAGAGTGATCCACTATAAAAAATCTTGGGAGTTCACGCTTTCTTTTTCAATAAAGAAATACCAAATGGTTTTCTGTGTTTGGATACTCCGATCCAAACACGCGGGAAATTGTGAGACTGGAGAAAAGCGTAACAAAACACGAGCCGTAGCTTTTCGAAAGTCGAGCAATTTCCCAAGTGTTTGGATAAGAGTCTCCAAACACGGAAAAAACCATTTGGTATTTATTTTATAAAATAATCACAAGTGAATATAATATACTGTCCGACATTTTCAAAAAAATCGTTTTGGCGGGAATTTTCCATGTTTAGATACTCTGATCCAAACACGGCAATTGACCAATCAGGGCTCGCGTAGTATACATGTTATCTTTCAATTAGTTATCCAAGCTAGACATGATGTCACAAGGTATACCTTAAAGAGTTGAGTAATTCTATTCTTTTTGTGTTCAAAATTATTTGTTCTTTTCTCATACATTCCAACTGCCGCAGAACCTCGGGCGGTTGCTTCACCTCTGCACTGTCCATGTAGTCACTGCCAAGAAAAAATTCCCCAAAACAAGTATATATTGATTATGTTATGGTGGAAGGTTGGTTGCGTTAAGGTAAGCAGTTGTACTTACACGAATTTGTTAATGGCTTCATCAGTTTTTAATTTTTTCCAAGTTTTGACACGGGTCTGCCATGTATGGTAATGTTTTCTTTCTTGTTCAACTACAGCTAATGATTGAGGGAAATTTACAACTAATTTTGTCTTATCTTCTACTCCACTCCCTCCCTCCCTCCCTCCCTCCCTCCCTCCCTCCCTCCCTCCCTCCCTCCCTCCCTCCCTCCCTCCCTCCCTCCCTCCCTCTACTCTACTCTACTCTACTCTACTCTACTCTACTCTACTCTACTCTACTCTACTCCACGCTACTCCACTCCACTCCACTCCACTCCGCTCTACTCCACTCCACTCCACTCCACGCCACTTCACTCCACTCTACTCTACTCCACTCTCACCTCCACTGTACTCTACTCTACTCCACTCCACTCCACTCCACTCCACTCCACTCCACTCCACTCCACTCTACTCTACTCTACTCTACTCTACTCTACTCTACTCTACTCTACTCTACTCTACTCTACTCTACTCTACTCTACTCCACTCCACTCTCACTCCACTCCACTCCCTCCCTCCCTCCCTCCCTCCCTCCCTCCCTCCCTCCCTCCCTCCCTCCCTCCACCCACTCTACTCTACTCTACTCTACTCTACTCTACTCTACTCTACTCTACTCTACTCTACTCTACTCTACTCTACTCTACGCTACTCCACTCCACTCCACTCCACTCCGCTCTACTCCACTCCACTCCACTCCACTCCACTTCACTCCACTCTACTCTACTCTACTCCACTCTCACCTCCACTGTACTCTACTCTACTCCACTCCACTCCCTCCCTCCCTCCACTCCACTCCACTCCACTCCACTCCACTCCACTCCCTCCACTCTACTCCACTCTACTCTACTCTACTCTACTCTACTCTACTCTACTCTACTCTACTCTACTCTACTCTACTCTACTCTACTCTACTCTACTCTACTCTATTCTACTCCACTCCACTCCACTCTCACCTCCACTCCACTCCCTCCACTCCACTCCACTCCACTCCACTCTACTCTACACTCTACTCTACTCTACTCTACTCTACTCTACTCTACTCTACTCTACTCCACTCCCTCCCTCCACTCCACTCCCTCCCTCCCTCCCTCCCTCCACTCCCTCCCTCCACTCCACTCTACCCTACCCTACCCTACTCTACTCTACTCCACTCTCACCTCCACTCCACTGTACTGTACTGTACTGTACTGTACTGTACTCCACTCCACTCCACTCCACTCCACTCCACTCCACTCCACTCCATTCCATTCCACTCACCCTTGTGCAGAGTTGCAATAAGGTCAGCATAAGCACGTCGGTTGCAAATCATGGTTGAATTAATTTCCTCAGCTTCCTTCTCCATCATTCGGTGAACATCAGACGGCATCAGGTGCGCTATTCCCTCAAAATTAGCGTTGAAACTTTTGAACGTTTCACAAACCTATCAAATTTCGTATCAAAAATTATCACCCAGAAGATTTAACTATGTCACAAGTCTCATTAACGCCACGCGGTTAGACACTGGCGTTACACATACCGTACATAAAAACCCCCATATTTCGTACCCTTTTGTATCGGTCTTGTTCAATTTTAGTAAACGTTGTGTCGAGATCAACAATGTACTCTTGTCTACAGCATGTTGCTTGGCTAATATCAGCCCAAAGTTTACGAAGATCCTTCAGCGTAAAACTGAGTAAGTCCTACAAATGGAATAAAAGATTAATAGCATGATTTTTTGGTGGAGTATATCGTTTGAAATTTACATATTAAAGAAAAAAAAATCGGCATGGTCTTTAGCCGTGTTTACACGGCCAAAATTTAAGCACGCTTAAGTTAATCCCTTACTAAAAGACGTACACCATTATTCAACATGGCGGACGAGCTATATTTTTGGTTTTGGAAGCTTCGTATGGGTAGCGTGCGTTAAAGAACAACGGAAAACATCGGTAAACGAGAAAGAGTAATAGCTAAAAGAAAGAAACAAACAAACAAAGGAACAAAGAATAGCGAGATGGAAGCTTCTGCAGCAGGGAAAAAAAAGCATTTTATCGTATTAATAACACCGTATTAATAGCAAGCGTTTTTCAATCCCGTTGCGTTTACACGGCCAAGTTAAGCGCGATTAACTGATCGTGCTCAGTTTAATCCAACCTCCTTGAGGTGGTGCAAACTAATCGCGATTAATTTACGCCGATCTGTTTACACGGACATTTTAAGCCCGCTTAAAGTCAGATGTGGCTCAGATCCCGCTTAAATTTTGACCGTGTGTCCTTTTGTCGTTACCTGATCATCACTAAATCGTTTCAGAATTTGTGAAAGTTCTAGTAAAAAGAAAGAAAGAGAATTAGACCCCGTCTACGCGTATCCGAATTGTTTTTGAAAACGCAACTTTTTTTACGGATTGGCCTTGCGTCCATGCGTAAAGGATGAAGCGGTTATCAAAAACGGAACAGTTTTCGAAGACGGTGTCCAAAGTGGAACTTTTTGAAAACGCCGTTTGGCTGTTCTCGTGTGGACGCGGATTTTTTTTTTAGAAACGGAGAAAAAAATATTGCGTTTTCAAACGGAAATGGCTACATGTGGAATAACGAATACCATTGATAGAGACTTTGAAATTAACTAATAATTAAACTTGAATTAAACTAATTACCACGCGGGGAGCCCACGTTTTGTAGTTTATATTCAAAATCACGGATCCATAGTTTCTTGTTTTAATGAATATAATTCCTCAAACTCGTTCTTTTTTAACACTTTGAGGCCTGGACCTCTCTCTGTGCTGAATAAAATCGTCCGGCGTTAGCCAGAATAAAATACTAAAGATTCGTCTTCAGTACAGAATACAACGTACCTTCATCATTTGCAGCAAAACCATCTTTTAATATTTGACTTGCTTCAGTGATACAAGGTTCGAGATCCTGTTTACAATATGAGATGCAAAATGTTACCTATTTATTAAATGCTGTAATATCTCCGTATTATTATTATTATTGTTATTATTATTATTATGATTATTATTATTATTATGATTATTATTATTATTATTATGATTATGATTATTATTATGATTATTATTATTATTATTATTATTATTATTATTATTATTATTATGATTATTATTATTATTATGATTATTATTATTATTATTATTATTATTATTATTATTATTATTATGATTATTATTATTATTATTATTATTATTATTATGATTATTATTATTATTATTATTATTATTTACACTGTCATGCAGTTAGCTTATTAGTAACAGGTTTGGTTGGAATACATTTAATAATTAGTGAACGTACGGAGCTGATTATTCCAAGTTCCTGATGTAACTCTTCTACTGCAGCCTGATGTCTAGGTATTAAAATAAAATATATAATATACTGTACAGTATGAAGAATGATATGAAACAAAAATTAACGAACAACAAATAAACAAATAAATAAATAAATAAATAAAATCAAAACAACATGTGAACCTTTCTTTTCTGCTTCCATGAATTTTCTCAAGCACATTTCTTGATTTTGAAATGGTGGAATCTAAGAAAAGAAAGTATATATTTGAAACAATAACAGTAATTTAATTAAATTTAAAAAACTCATTAATAATTCATGAGGAAAACACAAAGAAAAATCATAACCGTATCGTGGTTTTGTGATAAAACATTCTCCTGATTTACATAAACTTTAGCTTTGATTTTCTCGCCTTAGACAAGGTTATTTTTCAAAATTACTACGCCAACGAACTTACCAAATGGTGATCGTTTTTAAAGCTATTCAAAACACTCGCAGAACGTGTTTTATCAGATCAACACTCGGCTTCGCCTTGTGTTTTATATCTGATAAAACAGTCCTGCTCGTGTTTTAAATATTACATAAAACAGACTATAATTATGTAGATAGTGTAGTGGTGAATTGCCCTTACCAACATTATTTGCGTCTGGCAGACCTCTAACTTCTTGTGCTTCAAAATAACTTTCAGTTTTGGATGTTTTTTCTTGTTCATCCAACCACAAATATCTGAATATTAATTTATATACGGTGCATTACACTTATGGTGATGATGAGAACTATGATAGTGATGATGATCATGATCATGATGATGGTGATAATGATGATGATGATGATCATGATGGTGATGATGGTGATCATGATGGTGATCATGATGATGATCATGATGATGATGATGATGATGATCACCATCATGATGATGATGGTGATGGTGATGATGGTGATCATGATGGTGATGATCATGATCATGATGGTGATGATGATCATGATGGTAATGGTGATGGTGATGGTGATGATCATGATGGTGATAATGGTGATGATGGTCATCATGATGGTGATGATGGTGATCATGATGGTGATCATGATGGTGATGATGTTCATGTTGATCATGATGGTAATGATGATGATCATGATGATCATGATGATGACGGTGATGATGATGATCATGATGGTGATGATGTTCATGTTGATCATGATGGTAATGATGATCATGATGATCATGATGATCATGATGATGATGGTGATGATGGTGATCATGATGATGGTGATGATGATCATGATGATGATCACCATCATCATGATGATGGTGATGGTGATGATGGTGATCATGATGGTAATGGTGATGGTGATGACGATGATGATGGTGGTGATGATGGTGATGATCATGGTGATAATGGTGATGATGGTCATCATGATGGTGATGATGATGGTGATGGTGATGATGGTAATCATGATGGTGATGATGATCATGATGGTGATGATGGTGATCATGATGGTGATGATCATGATGGTGATGATGATGATGGTGATGATGATGGTGATGATGGTGATGATCATGATGGTGATGATGGTGATGATGGTGATGATGGTGATCATGATGGTGATGATCATGATGGTGATGATGGTGATCATGATGGTGATGATGGTGATGATCAAGATCATGATGATCATGATGGTGATGATGATCACAGTAATGGTGATGATGATCAATGGTCATAATCATGATGATGATCTTATGATGGTGATGATCATGATCATGATGTCATAATGATGGTGATGATGATCACAATGATGATCAATATCATTATCATCATAATTGTCATCATTCATGGTGGTTATGACAATGATGATAATTTATCATGATTTCAGTTTGTATATCATAATTGATTGATCTACCATTTATCATCCTATAATCTCCAAAGTTCCTTACATAACATAGTCTGCTGATTACCAACACAAACACAATAACTCTAAGAAGTATTAAACTGTTCACCTATAGTAAGTCGGGTTCTCTACATAGGGTTCATTTGGATTGGCATCAACCCAACTTTTCTGTCGTTGAGATAAAATACCATTTCCAGTTGTGAATGAAACTGGTTGTTTAAGAACTGGAAGTGTTGGCTCTCTTTTAATAACTTTAGCAATCTTTTTTTCCTTCTTTAACGATTTATTGACATCGCACTGAAACAGAAAACACAATTATTCGTTGATGCAAAGTTTAACAACAATATTAAATACAGCGAAGACATTTGTAAAAAGTAGAGTGCTACGTGGTAAACTGTCTAGAATAGTTTTTATAACGAAATACTGACGTTTCAAGCGGAGCCCTTCTTCAGAGTGAAATTAAAATTGGTCGAGAAAAATATTAATTTATTTACCTCTGCCTCAAAAATATTCCGATAAATCTTGTCCTTCGGTAAGACACGAGCACACTTGACATCTCCATGTGACATTCTGTACGTTGAATTCCTTTTTTCCTTTTTTAAATCATAATATTAATCCCATCATCTTCTTGTTGTTTTTCTTTCACATATCCGCCATTTTGTGAGGCGTTGTTATTGCCATGGTAACATACGCCATGCCATTGCCCAGTCTCCAGGTCACTCGGACTAAAATGTTTGTTTATTTTTGTTCGTGGTATCTTCGGCATGTCTTCGGTAAAGTTCGGAAGTGCCACGCGAAAAGCGCGTGAACTTTGGACCAAAAGTCACAAAACATCGAAGAACGAATCGATCGAAGGTAGTGAGTTGGCATGCAAGACTGAAGAGTTGAGAATTTAGTCTGTTTACGATCTCGCTTTTACTGTAGACCTTCCTTTGTACTTTGTACTTTGTGCTGAATATCTTTATACTAAAGATTGTTAATTTGTAAAGTCTGTGTTTATCAGATGTCAGTTAGCTCTGCTAATAATTTGGCACCTTCAAGTTGGGATCATAACAGCATGTTGACCAAATTTACCAGAATGGTACGTATATGATACTAACTTCGAACTAAATGATTTACCAGAGGTTTTTTTTACAGAAATCCAATGACATTTACACTGTTCAATGCATGTTGTATGAGTATGAACTAAAGTTTGCTTCATGGGGAAATATTAAAAGAAATAAAAATGGCAAATAACAGTCATTGACACATTGTCCATGCTTACAAAACGTCTTTGACTTGCCATCATTAGTGTAATGTTATACTGTAATTACCTCCTTATCTGTTATATAACACTGATGTTGACTCACAAATAATATTTGCTTGGGTTGTTAATATGCTCTATACATTATCTCACTGATATGAGGGGGGAGGGGGGGGGGGGGAGGGGGGGCAGGGGATAATTTGGAGACCAGCCAATCAAAAGTGACTTATTTTTCCAACAGAGGAATACACTGTAATTGAAAAGGGGCTTTATTACTACAACTATATCTATACTATATATATATATATATATATATATATATATATATATATATATATATATATATACACTTATTGAAAAAAATTCTGAACTAAACCAAATGAATATACATGTATATGTTGTATTTTGTTAAACTGCTGTTGAAAGAAGCTTTTGTATTATACAATACAGATAAAATAGTGTCCCACAGATCTGTTATATGATGAAAAAAGCCCATGTCCATAACATTTTGATATAAAAACATAACTATATACATATATACATGTAGCTTGGATGTTCAGTGAGTATATATATATATACAGTATATATATATATGTATATTTCTTGCTTTAATTTTGTTATTACTTAAAGCTTAATTCAGGAATGGCTAGAAAGTCAGCTGTGTTATTTCGGACTTCTTCATTGGCTAAAAGAGGAAATATGTTTGCAAAGCAAACCGAGCTGCCTCATCTTCCAGTACCTCCATTGCAACAGAGTTTGGCTAAGTATCTATTAGCTGTGCGATGTTTGGTTGAAGATGCAGACTTTGAGAACACAAAGGAGATTGCTGAAAAATTTGGTAAACCTGGAGGCATCGGAGAAATGTTGCAGGAAAAATTGATTGAGAAATCAAGAAGAGAAGTGAACTGGGTATGGTTGAATCAAATAAGATTAGCTTATTGTTGCCTACAGTGTTTGAGGGTTTTGTTTTTGACTAGCTCAGGCAGAAATGGGTTAATCACTTGTTAAATTATTGCTGCCTAGAATGTCCGAGGGTTCTCTCTTTGATAAGTAAAATCATCTGAAGTTAGACAGAGTAAAACAATAAAGGGACCATTTTGGGCCAGCTCAGGCAGGAATTGGTTAATCCCTTGTTAATTCCCATTGCTGCCTAGGACGGCTGGACAGAGCTGATCTTTGTTTTTATAATAGTATATTTTTAATATAAATCTAGATTGCAAAATGGTGGGATAACAGTGCCTACTTTGACTTTCGTATGCCAGTTATAGTCCATTCAAGTCCTGGCATTGCATTTCCAAAGCAGAATTTTACACATGAATTAGATCAGTTAAGGTAATGTGCAGCAATTGGTATTTTCAGTCAGAACTGACACCAGTTGTTTAAATACTCAAATATATAATTCTCTATATTTTTCCATTCCAGATATGCAGCCAGAGTAATTAGATGTCTAATAAATTTTAAAAGTCTGGTTGACAGGTATGTGAATGATAACATCAGTTAGCTTGAAATTATTTCTTCATATTTTTTCTAATAATTTTCTAATATAATATTTTATTAAAAAATAAGTACAGTAATCAGTAATCAATCAGTCAGTAATCAATAATTAGTAATCAATGATTAATGATCAATGATCAACAATCAGTAATCAATGATGAACAATAAATTAATAATTAATAATCAACAATCAGAAATCAATGATTAATGATCAATAATTAACAATCAGTAATTAATGATTAATAATGAATAATGATCAATAATCAACAATCAATAATTAATGATCAATAATATTACAGGTCATTGAGTTACTGTGCAATATATTACAGTACTGTAGACAGTATGTTTGCCATTCTTTTCTTGCAGTGAAGCTGTTCCAGTTGATATGTTAGGTCCACATCCAATGTGTATGATTCAGTACAATAACTTATTATCAAGTTGTCGTATTCCTCATCCTAAGAGAGACACTAGTGTGAAAGCGAATAAAGGAGAAGACCAGCATATTATTGTGATGCACAACAACAGGGTATGCTGGCTGTTTGATGATAAAAATAAATTGAACAAGAAACAGTTCACCAAGAGATGACCTGATTATAGCTGGGGCAAAATGGTTGGGTCAGTACTACAGTAGGTGGGTCTGGGGGCATGGACTTGGAAAATTTTTGAATTATTGGTTTGTGAAAGGGTATTTCTTTCATTCTAAGGGTACAATACTATTTTTGTAATTTGGTCTGCAACGCTGAGCTGGATTTGAAATATTTGATATTGTAGAGCCCCTGCGGCAAATTACCCTTCCCACATTGATGGCCCTGTCAAGAAATGAATGCAACATGGTGGAATAATGTACTTTGAAAAATGGAAAATACAAGTTTGAGAGTTCAAAACACGTGCATAAACAATTTGGAAAAAGAACAAAACTAAATGTTTAGCATAGTTAAATAGTCTAACAATCAAAACTGTTACCAAATAAATAGCAACAGTTGTTGCTATGGCAACAATGACATTTCAAAATGGCTGCCAATTACCCTTCAAACTAATTTAATTCGAAAAAAACTTTGGTGACCCTCCATTTTTTTTTCATTAAAATTTTCTTGAGGTATGAGTAATCAATAGGCTGATTTTAAAAAAAATCGGTCCATCCAAATTTTTTAAAAATCAACAAACATGATTTTTCCTGAAAAAAAATTATTCGTTTTACAGAATTTTTTTTAAATCGGCCTATTGATTACTCATACTCCAAGAAAAGTTTTAATGAAAAAAAAATTGGGGGTCACAAAAGTTTTTTTCAAATTAAATTAGTTTGAAGGGCTGGGCCAAGATGGCGGCCAAGAACAAAATGGCGGGAACAAATGGCCCTGGCACAGGCTGCAAAAAATGAGTCATATTTTGACTCATTTTTGACTCGGCCCAGGCTTCACGAAGTTTATCGCGCCTAGTTCAGGCTCAATTATTTTCTGAATATTTAGTTCAGCTTGACTGACACAAACTGAAAACAATCAATACATCATTTCCAAATACATTGTCGAATTATTAAAATAAATACACTTTTAATAAATATCTGTAAATGCTTATTATTTATCATTTGCTTCACCGTTGTACCAAATTCGCAAGAAACTGGATTGCCGTTGTCTGGCCGAGCGGCCTTGTTTCGTAAGTTTTCGGTGGATTCAATTCAGCGTTTTGAAAAACATTTAGGCTTCGTTTCGTCGAGAACTCTTGTTTGAAAAAAGCCTGCTTCTTAATGGCCAAACATGTAAATTCTGCCCTGTGGTGTACTTTCCTTTCGCAGCCAAAATACTTTTTGACTTTGTTCACCAAGTCTTTCGTTCGCCCGATTTAGAAAACACACTGAATTGCCGTCCCATGGACTTCGTTGTATGGCAGCCAGGGCACAGAGACGAGACGACCCATCATTACATATTCTTCCGACGTTTTCACGGGTGTTTCGCCAGCTTTCCTCACATTTTCATTCATTTCGAAGTTGTTTTTTTAACAGCCGGCAATTCTGAATAATTTGAGCCCAAAAAACAAATGCCCGCGAGTTAGCCTGCCGCCCGCCTTGTTTCCACCAATCAGAATACCTAAAACATCCAAAGTTATCTCGACCAATCAAATGTGGTGATAGCTCAGCCTGTGCCAGGGCCATTTGTTCTTGGCCGCCATCTTGGCCCAGCCCCCACAAATGGCCCTGGGGACGAGGTTGCCATTGGCAGACATTTTGAACCGTCATTGTTGCCATAGCAACAACTGTTGCTATTTATTTGGTAACATTTTTTGATTGTCAGACTGTTTAACTATGCTAAACATTTACTTTTATTCTTTTTCCGAATTGTTTATGCACGTGTTTTGGACTCTCAAACTTGTATTTTTCATTTTTCAAGAAACTGTATTTTATTTTATTTTTATTTTATTTGCTTTGCCATACTCAAACAATACGTACAGACATCGACAAAAACAACTGGCAGGGCAACCGCAACAGCTTACGCCAATTACTGTGGTCCCTAAAGATTAAAACAAATACAACTACAGTACACCAGATAATTACAAACATTAAGCTAAAAACAACACAATATCGATTTAGTTAGATCACAAGCTTTGTTGCATTTGATGCATATCGATTTCCATGTTCGTGGATCATCTGCATTAAAACAGTGTTCTAATGCTAAATTATAGTAATTATATAGTCCTTTTTTAAAGTCTTTTAAAGTTATACATTTAATTGTTAAGACTTCCTTGGCAATACGTTCCAGATTCTAGTTGTCCTAATTAAAAATGATTTCTGATACGTAGATGGAGCCACCTTAACCCTTTAACTCCCACCATGTCAGGAGGCCTTCCCTTGATGGCATTAGACAGAATGAAAAATAAAAAGTACCCAATGTGAATGAACTTAACTGTATAATTATGTGTCATAAATAATATTGAGTTTATTTCTTATTTCAGTTTTATGTGTTAGATGTTTATCACAATGGCCAACCTATATCAGAATCGGAACTTCTTACTCAACTGATTCAAATAAAAAACTCCTCCCAGACAAAGGAGTTTCCAGTTGGGATTTTAACATCTGATGGTAGAACACAGTGGGCACATGCCAGGCAAAGATTGATGAAAGGTGAAAGGAGAGGCTGTCTTGTTGCTTTATATTGTAGCATGAAGTTGTGTTGCATGAAGAATGTTAATGAAGTTATCAGTTGATCAAAATGAAGTGTATATGCAATGAAAATTCACCTCAAATTTCAGTACACCAACTATTTCCACGCTAACCTGTTTTCAAAAGGAAACGGAGATCTCGTATTGAAAACGTATCAAAAGTATTCCGTCCACACTATCGTTTTCGCCGTTCAGTAAAACGCCAAAAAGATCTACTGGGGTATGAATGAATAGTTCTAGGTGACTGAAACCAAGACAACATAATCGGACATTATCGTTTTCCAAAACTAGCTTCGTTTTTGCCGTTCCACACTGGTGCAGAAAAACGGCGTCTTCGAATGTCTCCTGTCTGGAGAGCGTACGAAATGCTTCGTTTTTGGTCACCGAACTGCCGAAGACGCCAGATTAGTTTGGACGAAATTTAAAGGCCTAACCGTATTAAAAAGTCGCCGTTTTCGTTTGAAAACGTATATTAGTGTGGGCATGGCCTTAGATGTAGTGTTCAATCAAAGTTGGGTTATTATTATTATTATTATTATTATTATTATTATTATTATTATTATTACTAGACTCAGGGAACAAAGCAAACTTGGAAAATATTGAGAAATCTCTTTTTGTGTTGTGCTTGGATGACGCACCATACGTCCAACCAAACAGTCGTCCAAGCTCCCTTGCTGATCCTGATTTTACCATAACATCTTGTGAAGGGATCCACGGTGGAGGGACTAAGTCGAATAGTGGGAACAGATGGTTTGATAAGATTTTTCAGGTAATGCCAAATGGAAAAGACGCTGCTTTTGCGTCTCGTCAGCGTTTTGTCTGCGTTTTATGTACATTTTATTTTTGTCTGTTTTGCGTCTATCTGCGTTTATTTTGCGTTTCATTTGCGTCTGCTTTGCGTTTTATTTGCGTTTATTTTGCGTTTTGTCTGAGTCTGCTTTGCGTCTTATCTGCGTTTGGGTCTCGTCTGCGTCCACTTTGCGTCGTCTTAGTATCCCCCTATACATATATTGTCTGCGTCCGTTTTGCATCTCGTTTGCGTCTACTTTGCGTTTTCTCGTTTGTGTTCGCTTTGCGTCCTTTTGTCTGCGTCTCGTTAGCGTCTTCTTTGCGTCTTCTTTGCGTCTTTTTAGCTTCTTCTTAGCGTCCCCTCGACGTATTATTTGCGTCCATTTCGCATCTCGTTTGTGTCCACTTCGCATCTCGTTTGTGTCCACTTTACATCCTCTCGTAAATTGCGTTTACTTTGCGTCTCTAAACATACGTAGACGATACGTTATTTTTACGTGTAAAAATAAAATTTGTTATAAATAAGTTTAGTATTAAAATGTCTGTTTTAGTTTATTGTGGGCAAAGATGGGCACATCAGTGTAAATTATGAACATTCTGCAGCTGAAGCACCACCAGTTATAGCGATATGCAATTATATTATGTCTCAAACGAGGTTAGTTTTATTAATGTCATGTCATTACACAGGGCTGAGAGGGGAGGTGGGGGTCGGGGCTAGGGGGCAAGTTGCCCCAGGCCTCCGAGGTAGGGTATGGTATGGTGTGGTCACTGTGGTGTGGTAGGATAGGGTGTGGTGTGGTGACTGTGGTGTGGTGTGGTAGGTATGGTAGGATGAGGTATGGCGTGGTCACTGTGGTGTGGTAGGGTATGGTAGGGTGAGGTAGGGTGTGGTCACTGTGGTAGGGTAGGGTAGGTGTGGTATGGTGAGGTGTGGTATGGTAGGGTGAGGTATGGTGTGGTCACTGTGGTAGGGTAGGGTGTGGTATGGTGTGATGTGGTAGGGTAGGGTGTGGTGTGGTCACTGTGGTGTGGTAAGGTATGGTGTGGTAGGGTAAGGTATGATGTGGTCACTGTGGTGTGGTGTGGTATAGTATGGTAGGGTATGTGGTTAAATAGAATGTTGTGGGGTGAAATGAGGTGAGATATGTTGAAATGAATCCTATAAGAAAGAAAAGAGTATACTCTTCATTTTTTTGCTCCAAACATTTTTTCACAGAAACTTCAGAGATATGCAGCCAACTCCTGCAACAACCTCGGCTCCTCTAAAGTTACAATGGAACTTAAGTCCAGACAATATTGAAGACATCAATGTAGCTATTGAACATATTGATAGGTATGTAACTTGGACAGTTTCATGTACATACTGTAATCACAAAATAAATATGATAATAGATTAGGTTTTTGAGGTGTGTGTCGCAGCTCAGAAGCGTTTTGAGGATTCAAACTTGTTGCATGTTTGTGTTTTTCCTGTTATGTGACTTCTAAACAACCTTTTCTTTCTAATTTTAGTCTGGTCGACGACCTGAATTTAAAATCGTTTATCTACAAAGGATATGGAAAAGAAATGGCAAAAAAACATAAAATGAGTCCAGACGCCTTTGTTCAACTAATAATGCATTTGTCATACTATAGGTGAAAGCTTTTTATAAAATAACATGTATACTACGCGAGCCCTGATTGGTCAATTGAAAATTCCCGCCAAAATGATTTTCTGAAAATGTCGGACAGTATATCATATTCCCTTGTGATTATTTTATAAAATAAATACCAAATGTTTTTTTCCGTGTTTGGAGACTCTTATCCAAACATTTGGGAAATTGCTCGACTTTCGAAAAACTAAAAACACTCGGCCTACGGCTCGTGTTTTGTTACGTTTTTCTCCAGTCTCGCAATTTCCCGCGTGTTTGGATCAGAGTATCCAAACACAGAAAACCATTTGGTATTTCTAACACTTTTCGTGCACTTTTTTTAGATATTTACGAGGGTTTGCCCCCCGACCTGAAAAAAAAGTGCTACAGTTACTGTACCTCAGACCATCATTCAGAAATTTTACATATGCCGTACACGATATTACAGTCAGTTTTAGTTTGCTTTTGAAATCCGAAACGTATAATTGAAATGAACATTCCGAACTACTTACGTTGCAATGAACTACATTGCGAGGTAGATACAAATTTAAGTCGGCAATCTGTTTCCCTTTAACCAAGTTACAACGAATGTCTTCTACTCCGTGATTGATTTCGCCAAAAGAATTCAATTCAAAGCTTATTAAATTCGAACTTCACAATGAACTTCGCGAACTTCCGTACCTAGTTGCCAACCTAGCTTCCAACAAATGTTGACAAACGAATTTCAAAAGCAAGCTGATAGTGACTATAATTGTTGGTTTTTGTTTCAGACTTCATCATCGTATTCCTCCAACGTATGAAAGTGCTTCCGTCCGTAAGTTCCAGCTTGGACGAACTGACACCATTCGCACTGCATCATTGACATCGAAAGCTTTCGTTGAAGCTATGCTTTCCTCAGGAAAATCGGTAATTTTCAGAGTGTCGCTTCATTTCACTTCACTACCATACTGTACTTATCTATACTGTGCTGTAACGTGATATTCCGGCCCTAACCTAACAGGGGTTTTTTGTATGTCTTTAGACATTGGAGTTGGGCAACCTATTCCGAGCTGCTGTACAAGCTCACACAAAGTATACGAAAGAGGTAAATAAAAAATGGAAGGAAGAAAGAAATAAGGAAGAGGCGGCGTAGAAGTGACGGAGCGAGGAAGGGAGAGCTAAGGAAAAAAGGAAGTGAGGGAGGGAGGAAAGGGAGGAAGCAAGGAACAAACAAACGAAGGAACGAAGGCAGGAAGGAAGGAAGGAAGGAAGGAAGGAAGGAAGGAAGGAAGGAAGGAAGGAAGGAAGGAAGGAAGGAAGGAAGGGAGGGGAGGGAGGGAGGGAGGGAAGGAAGGAAGGAAGGAAGGAAGGAAGGAAGGAAGGAAGGAAGGGAGGGAGAAGGAAGGAAGGAAGGAAGGAAGGAAGGAAGGAAGGAAGGAAGGAAGGAAGGAACGAACGAACGAACGAAGGAACGAAGGCAGGAAGGAAGGAAGGAAGGAAGGAAGGAAGGAAGGAAGGAAGGAAGGAAGGAAGGATGGATGGATGGAAGGAAGGAACGAACGAAGGAACGAAGGAACGAAGGCAGGAAGGAAGGAAGGAAGGAAGGAAGGAAGGAAGGAAGGAAGGAAGGAAGGAAGGAAGGAAGGAAGGAAGGAAGGAAGGAAGGAAGGAAGGAAGGAAGGAAGGAAGGAAGGAAAAGAAAAAGAAGAAGAGGATTGAAAGCAAAGCCGAACCCCCCCCCCCCCTCCCGAAAGAATAGAAAAAAGAACATAAAATAATCAAAGCGTTTACCGACACAATCTAACATCCTTTCTATAGGCTTGTAATGGCGAAGCATTTGACCGACATTTCTTTGGCTTGAAGAAGATTGCTGTAGAGTCTGGAATAGATTTACCCGAGTTCTTTATGGATAAGACTTTTAATCACGCCTTGCATTTTAACATGTCAACAAGTCAGGTAAACGTTTGGTATTACAAATATAGAGTACTACGTAGGCAGTGTGTTACGACGTGTAGAAAGTCTTAAAGGTGTTGAACTGCTGAGATTTTAAAGAATGAAATACTGACGTTTACCGGAAAAGTTCTTCATCAAAGTTAATCATGGAGTAATATAAAAGTAGAGTGCTGTGAAGTTACGTAGGCTGTGTGTTACGATGTGTAGAAAATGTTATTATTTTATTAAAGGTGGTGAACTGGCGAGATTTGAGAGTACTATATCGTTTTTCCGAACTCTGTGTCTTTTTTCCGAACACCAATGTCGTTTTTCCGACCACCACGTCGTTTTTCCGAATATTATGTTTTTCCGAACACTATATGTTGTTTTTCCGACTATCATATCGTTTCTCCAAAGACCAAGTCGTTTTCCCGACCATAGAATATTATTTTTTCGAACACTGTTTCCTGTTTCTGAGCACCTTATTGTTTTCCTTGTCGGCCGACACGTCGCAATTTATGCTAATTTATCTCCATTTTTAATTTATTACATATAGCTATAACACTGCTTTATTTTATTTATCTTTTTCAGATTGGTTCAAAGTACGACCTAGTTGCTTGTTTTGGTCCAGTCGTACCAGATGGTTACGGCATTTGTTACAATCCTCAGAGTAATTGCATTCGCTACACGGTCACTTCATTCAACAGTAACGCACAAACTGATGCGGCCAAGATGGGTGAAGCTGTCCAAAGAAGTTTTGATGAAATTGGAGTGATTCTGTCCACATCAAAGCTCTAGAATGGTATCGTGTGTTCAAACTATCACCTATCGTATTTTCTTGTACCGCACTAACCACTTTTAGAAGCAGAACAGGTCAATCGCGTACCTTATGAGGTGTTTACATGAGGCCGCCCTGAACTTGGACCGACCTGAATTTTGCATTTTGGTCAGTTGAAACTCTATAGGCTTGGTTTCGCTGTTGCTTCAAGATTTGTGTCAATTGCCTTACAGCTCGTGACCGCCGGAGAAATTTAAAACAATTTTCGGTCTAGTAGGCGACCTGGTACCCTGGTCCAGAGGTTTTGGAGGTTTTCCGCCAAAAATTTGGAGGTTTGGAGAACTGATCCCTATAAAACGAGCTATCCGCCATATTTGGCGCGAGGCGGAAAAAAAAGCGGGAAAAAACCGAAGGCGCGAGGCGAAAAAAAAAGCGGAAAAGGGGATAATAGAGAGATCAGAGGATAATAGAGAGATCCCTCTGGTTCCCAGGGTAGCGACCTTGGACTCATGAAAAAGATCTATAGTAAAAACACTTCAACCGACCTAAAGTCAGTCCAGCCTGAGTTTGGGCCAGCCTCATGTAAACACGCTCATAGTGAAGTCATTTGTTAAGCCGGTTTTCCACTAGGCGATTTTTTTCGCGCGAAGCGACTTTCTTTTGTTCAAATTCAATAGATTTCTGATTAGTTCCAGCTCAGAGCTCTTGAGACAAAAGAAAAAGTCGCTTCGCGCGAAAAAAGTCGCCTAGTGGAAAACCGGCTTTAGAGGATGGGCTAATATGGCGGCGAAAAACAAAATGGCGAGACTAGCTTTAATTGGGACTTAGTCTGTTACGCATGCAGTATATGCAATAAAATGCATTGAATGAAAAGACATAACGTTAGCGCCAGTTTTATTTCATAACAGACTGAGTCCCAATCATAAAAATGCTCCAAATACGGGTGTTTTGATCTTGTTTCAACAAGCTTTGATCAACCGCTTTGGTCACATGGTGTCACCAGGAACGTGTGCTTTTTTTGTATTTAAAAGGTGTTAAATTCGTCTTTACCGCACTGAGTGTTTTTTGTTTTTCTTTCAAACACACTGCTCTTCTGAAATGTATATTTGTTGGTTCTCTTCATGCATGTACTTAGTAATTATTATATTATTTGTAGTTAGGAAATCTTATCGCACGAAGGAAAACAGAAATAAAGAAACACAATGTAATTTTAAACCCTTGTGCAGGCTGATTAGATCTTATTTTATACGATAAAAAAGTCGGGAACTTGTCAGTTCAGTTGGACAAACGTTTGTCGTCATTCAACTTTCTATAACCGTACGCCTATGAGTCTATTAAATTGCTGTAAGGTCAAAACTAAAGTTTTGTTTTCAGACAGCATTAGCCTGCGTGGCGACCCAATTTCTAGGCGTGAGAGAATTGCCACGCAGACAAAGACAGCATTGATTTTAAAGCAATATAAAGCTCGTGATTTCCAACAAGGCTGAACTCGCAGGTTGTGCTTTCAATTAGATGACGTCGAACATTCGTTATTAAATGTCGTCAGCGTGCGTGCTCAGTATAACACTGATGCCATGAGAAGAACTTTCTTTCGCATTGTGTTTTGTCTTTTCATCTTAATCTGTTTGTATCACACAAGAGCGAGCACTGAATGGAAGGAATTTACTAGTACAAAGGTAACATATTGTGACTGCTTTTATTTTTTCTATTATTTTAACAAATAACCAAGCAAGCAAACAAACAAACAAACAAACAAACAAACAAACAAACAAACAAACAAACAAACAAACAAACAAACAAACAAACAAACAAACAAACAAACAAACAAACAAACAAACAAACAAACAAACAAACAAACAAACAAACAAACAAACAAACAAACAAACAAACAAACAAACAAACAAACAAACAAACAAACAAACAAACAAACAAACAAACAAACAAACAAACAAACAAACAAACAAACAAACAAACAAACAAACAAACAAACAAAGGGGAGGTTATCAATTGGGATGTTTTTCCTGTCCCTCCCCCCCGTCGCGTATCAGTCATATTTATGTATGTATGTATGTATTAATTAATCAATGTATTTATATGTATGTATTTATGTTTTTGTGTATGTAATGTACTTTGCGACGAATTTTATTAAACTAAACTAAACAAACAAACAAACAAACAAACAAACAAACAAACAAACAAACAAACAAACAAACAAACAAACAAACAAACAAACAAACAAACAAACAAACAAACAAGTATAAGCAAACAAATAAACAATGAATCAAATTAAACAATGAATCAAACAAATACAAATTACTTACTTTCTTGTAGCTACAGTATCTAATTGTTAGAAGAATAACAGCCTATTATTTTAAAACTGAAATAAAATGTAGCGTTTTGTACTACATCGACCTAAATATAGTTTATAGCTGTGTTTTTGTTGTGTTGTGTTGTGTTGTGTTGTGTTGTGTTGTGTTGTGTTGTGTTGTGTTGTGTTGTGTTGTGTTGTGTTGTGTTGTGTTGTGTTGTGTTGTGTTGTGTTGTGTTGTGTTGTGTTGTGTTGTGTTGTGTTGTTGTGTTGTGTTGTGTTGTTGTGTTGTGTTGTTGTGTTGTTGTTGTTGTGTTGTTGTTGTTGGTGGTGTTGGTGTTGGTGTTGGTGGTGTTTGGTGTCGTTGTTGTTGTTGTTGCAGTTGGTGCTGGCGGTGTCTGGTCTGGTGTGGTGTGGTGTGGTGTGGTGTTGGTGGTATTGTGTTGTGTCGTGTTACGGCAGTTGAATGAATAAACAAACAAACAAACAAACAAACAAACAAACAAACAAACAAACAAACAAACAAACAAACAAACAAACAAACAAACAAACAAACAAACAAACAAACAAACAAACAAACAAACAAACAAACAAACAAACAAAAAAGCAAGTAAATTAATTAATTTTTTATCGAATTAGGGCTTGGCTTGTTATTTGTATTCTGATATTTTTAGGGTAAATTTGCAATGATCAATGATCACCCAGTCAAGAGTTGTTTGGATGTTTTGAGGAATGGCATTACTGAATCTGGTTTCTATCCTATGAGAACCGAAGATGGTAAAACTCAGACGCTTTTCTGCGATCTGTGTTCAGAGTACGGCTCAGCCTGGTACCATGGAGCAATTCCTTACTACTCCGTTACTAAGCAACGCACCGCTCAATGACGCCATTCCAAACTGGAACTCGTATCGTTTATCCCAAAAAGATATGTTCAAAATAAGTAACGAGTCAACTCACTGGCGTTTTACTTGTAGTTACCCACTTCACAAAGTTGACTACAGAGATTATGCGCGCGCACGCTTAGATGTCATGAACCCGCTGAGCGATATTGGTACCGGTGCGTGTACTCGGATGGAGTTCCTCGATATTCGTGGCAACTCGTGTGTCAACTGTACGGCTGCGTGGTGGCAGGATACTAACCGACCCGAGTCTTTTCATCTCGATTCTTCGCTCGATATTTGTGAGTTTGATGCTCGGGAAGGGTCGGTAAAAAGCGAGAATAATTTCGGTTATTACGTCACGGTGAATCCCCAGTTTCAATGCTCGGCCGATGATTCGGCGACTACGAATTTTTGGTTAGGATCTTACTTGTAACGGAAAATAAATAATTTTTGATTATGAAACTTTGCATTTCCTTTACGCTCTTGACTCGTGATGGTCTGAAACCGTAATTTTGAATAAATTGTACACCTAAGAAAGTGAGATATACTTAATAAGAATGTGAGATGAGTTATCAGTTTTTTCATTTAACAAATAAAACATAAAGCTCCGTGCATGTGTACTCTTATTAAGGTTCGTTTAACGTCATTTGAACTCGAAAGAAGTTGAGTAGAAGCACGAGGCGATAGCCGAGTGCCTTTACACTTCTTTCGTGCTCAAATGACGTCAAATGTACCTTTATAAGTGTACATATGCACAGGAGCGGTATGTTTTATTTGTTTTATAAAACATGAAGAAAGCAAGCTAAAAGTGGGATAGTTTTGAAAGTTTGCTAGCTTTTCCCGCCAGGTGATGCCATCCTACGCCATGTTACGCCATTCATGATCTTGCATACTCTTATCCGGGGCCCAGGCAATCAGAGCGTGCGTGTAGAGGACACCTTATTTTATAAAGGTTGCTGAGCAAGGTTGTCAACTCGGTCGCACATCAATACATTTATAGTTTCTTGTGTGTACCTTGTCCCTGAAGCTGCACACCGGACTAAAAAGGCAATTTGCGTGCTCAGCTTGAGTGACCATCACACTGCACGCCACACGTTCCACGCGCGCACCAAACGCGGCGGCGTAGTAAACAAAAAGCGCCTGGGTACGAGGCTGGGCATGGTGCGGCTAATATCCCACCATCTCACAGTGCCGACAATTGGACCAATATACTGATTGTCGGCAAGTGACAATAAATAGTTATAATATTGATCTAGGGATTTTTGGTGTCGGAAAATTCGAGTGTAGAATATATACATTTTAAGACCAAACCTGGACCAGTTGCGAAAAATGCAACTACACAGGCCTTCCGGCAGGAATTGAACCCACGACCTTGCGATTCTAGTGCAATGCTCTGACCACTGAGCCACGGAGGGCGTTGCCGAGAGCTTGATCGCGAGTTCTGTATATACGATGAGGTGGTAATGCCAGGAGAGAATTGGGTTTATTAGAAGTAATATTGTGCATTTTTCGCAACTGGTCCCAGTTTGGTCCAAAAGGCTCCATTCCTTTATCTTCTTACTCTAATGCTACAGAAGATTTTACTCTTCAAGGGGAAACACCGAAATGTCTCAACTAGCCAAGCAGGAAAGTGATCAATATTAGAAGTAATATTGGGCATTTCACTCTAAGGATTTTTGGTGTCGGAAAATTCGAGTGTAGAATATATACATTTTAAGACGCAAAGGTGAAAAGCACGTGCACTAACCCAGCCAGCCTAGGATGTCCGAGGGTTTCTCCCAGTCACCGCATATAATGATACAACTGCATCACGTAAAGATAAAACTAGCGTGCGTGATGTTATAGCGACAGTATATAATGTTTACTGACAGCATATAATGTCAAAACTGCATCACGTAACTGCAAAACAACTTCGTGTAATGTATTAGCTACAGAAGATAATGTAAAATTCACAGCATATAATGTTACCACCACAGCGCATAATGGCAAGTTCACACCATATAATGTTATTATAACCACAACACATAAAGCTATAACTACAGCACGTATTGTCATAACAGCTGTACGTAACGTTATAACTGCATTATATAAAGTCATAACTACATCACATAATGGTTTAACCGCAGTACGTAATGGTTTTTGGACACTTGCGACAGTCGTGGCTTTTCATATTACCAGAAATTTTGGTCATTTGTGCCGCTGCTCTCGTTCAGCGACCATATTCGCCTAATAATATAATTATGTATTCTAGAATTTCTAATGAGTGTGATTCTACTGTATTCTAGTGTTTCTCATTATTCAGGTCATTGAGGTCTTTAGAATTCGCCTAAATCGTGCATGTAAACATAGATAATGATGTAGAGGACTGTGAAATCAAGCAAGTTCAAACGCTTTTGGAAGTACTATGCTAGAGACAAATGAGGACTTTTATGTGCTCTCGAAGTAGGCTGACTCATGCCGAATGCAACGCGAGTCGGGCACTTCCATCGCCCGTAATGTTGTCGGTCAATTTGGCCAATTTCTAGAACCTGTTTGCAAAGATTACTATAGCCTAGCATAGTGGCGCTTTCAGTGCAAAAATAAGACGAGCTAGGGAAGTACTTTGTCGTCGAAGTAAGCAAATGTTTTTTTAGTTATAACTTTTCCTTAGTCCATGCTGAAGTCAAATGGAGTCGGGCAAAGAAGAAATATGTCACCGTTTAAGCAAAATTTGAATTATTATGTGCTCTCCTTATTATTTACTGTTGAGAATCTTCATTATTATGGTCCTTATAATACGCACGCGCGCCACTATCTTGTCCCAAATTTCTGGTAATGATATAATCACTTGTTAACATTGCTGCCTAGGATGCCGCAGAGGGTTGTCCCGTTGACAAATAAAAAATCATCTGGTGTTACAGAGTAAACAATTTAATTGTTTACAAAAATAGCCCTTTTAATAAAAGGGCTGTTTTTGGCGAGCTCATGCAGGTAGGAAGGGGTTAATAACTCTTTCCTGACTAAATTGTTTCTTTTGTAACTATATGTAGCTACTCTTTAGTATTTTACTCTGGTTATATTAACGCCAAACGATTTTACTTTTTCATGCGTCGTATAAAATACCTATTATAGTCGACCCAAATTCTGAAATTGTTCCTGTTGAGTTATACGGCGTATTTTCGTCGTATTTAATAACTCGAATAAATTACAGTTCTCGAGTCGTAGGTCTGGAAACGATGTTACAAACATGAATTGTGGATAGAAAATGTATTATCATATTGTAAATTAATGTATGTATTTTATTCGGCGCATGAATAGTAGGCCGTCTGCGGCAACGCCATAGTTGAGTCGTATTATACGTCTGGGCTCGTATTTAATGGCACTGTCGAACTTAATGAAATTGCCGTATTTAATGGTTACAGGCGGCGTGTTTTTCATGAAATTAATTCTCATATTTTATACGGCACATGAAAAAAAGGCCGTTTGTCACAGGCCTAAGCATTCGTGTGTATTGCAACACTTATGAGTCATTGATTGATTGTTTTTTAATTTGCATATTTAATATACATGTTAATCCGCTGTGTGGGTTTCCCCTTTTCGCCTATTTTGTCACTTTCTTTGACGAAGGGGAAACAACACGCTAATTAGATAGTTTATTTGTTTTGAATCAAGGTCAAGGTTCCGTTCTTTGCTTTAGAGCTGTCTTAATAAATATAATCATAATAATATGATGTTTCACTTTGTGTTTATACCCTAACTATTTATTTCAACAATATTTTGTATGTAATTATTGTAATTTGTAGTAGATATACAATGAGCCGCAATAACTTGTATATTCAAGGCAAACTCTAAAATAAACAATCTGTCAACAAGAGGGGATGTTAGATTACTCTCATGCATAAATAAATGTGGATTTCAGCACGTCTCAGTAGTAACTACGTCAATTAATATGAACTACGTCAATATGGAGTGGGAGGAAATGATCAGTTTGCGCAAATGGCGCAATAAGCTCAGCTATAAAACGCCGTGCACCTCGAGCTCTTCTTCATTAGCTTTACAGAAAGCGCGTCGAGGAATAATTATTAAAGAATTAGTGCTGCTCGGGTCTTGTGTCCAGAAATGGAATCCTACAGAATGATCGTAGTCATGTTCGTGTATGTTATCGCGATGACTGAATTGACTGTGGCTCACCAAGACGACAAAAGGGTAATTGGATTTTATACTTATCTTAATTCTAGGCGGCATAGTGCAACTAGCAACTTAACGTTATTTATTGAAGGTAACATGACAGTGTTTAAATACTGATCACCCGATCGTTGATGGAACTAGTTCATGGTCATAGAATTAACTGAGGAAACTATGGTGTTGATTTTGTGGAGGGAGGAAAACCGCAGAACCCAGTGAAAAAACGCTCGAAGCACAGGAGAGAACCAACAACCCTACTCACATGAAGCTAAGGTGCAAAGTTGATAAAAAACTGAAGGCGTTAACCTTAACATTTTGACCGATTTTGGGCACCCACTCTAATAATGCGTTTTACTACCCATGCATAGCTTCAGTCTTAAACTATACATGTACCGAAAAAGCGTTGCACTCTGCAGCTTAGCCAATCTTTTAATGTAAACCGGTTTGAGAATGAACAGTATACACGCGTTCTCGGTTTATGGTTGATTTAGTTACAACCTTTCAATTTGTTGCCTAGATCGAGAATTTGGAAAAGCAACTGGCGTTGTTAACCAACCTCGTTCATGCTCAGTCCAATATCATGGCTAAGTTTTCATGTGGCGCTAGTTCTAACCCGACGTCGGAATGCATCTTGAAGATAGCCAACCAAGCCAAGAATATCGCAAAACTACAAGTAGAAATTAATGGCTTAGATACGCGGAGTAAAACTCAAGCGTCTCAAATCCAACAGCTTCAATCGAGCGTGACAGGTACCAAAAGAAATCATTAATGTAGTATTGCAGTATTGATGTAGTGTAAGGTTCCTGTTCCGGTGTTTGCTAAATTGATTTTTCCATTGTATAGATTTGTCAAAGAAATTTATCTCCCAGCAAAGTAAATTAAACTCAGTTGACTCCAAGGTTACGTCTGAAGTTTCCAAATTACGTTCTGAAATCAAGAACGTTGAACAGAAGAGCAATTCGCTTACAAGTACAGTGAATAATCTGGGAGCAAAAGTTCAACAGTTAACTGGTATGTTGTGATCTTTGTTTGTGTGGTGATAAATTCTGCAAGTTGAGATATCCCAGTTGTGTTCATGACCTGTGGTGTGGTATGTCTGTGCGCAGTGTGGTGTGGTGTGGTGTGGTGTGGTGCGGTGCGATGTGTTGTTTGATGTAGTGTGGTGGTGTGGTGTGGTGTGGTGTGGTGTGTTACTGTGTGGTGTGGTGTGGTGTGGTGTGGTGTGGTGTGGTGTGGTGTGTATGATGTGGTATGATGTGATGTGGTTTAGTGTGATGTAATGTGGTGTGTTATTGTTTGATGTGGTGTGTTATTCTGTGGTGTGATGTGGTGTTGTCGGAGACTGGCATTGTTGTTGTTGTTATATCAGATTAATTAAGATTAGTTTAGAATTACATCAATAGAACCTCATTTAATTGGATAAGAGACATGCATGCGATCAGAGCTAAAGAGAGAATAGTGAAGTGAACATCGTATATTGTGACTGTGATTGTGAGTAAATTAAATCTTTATATAAATTAACCAGAAAATAGAGTGAATTGTGTGATTGCTGATAAGCGGTGGCAAAGTTTCCGACACCTGGCACCTCCATACGGGATTTATGTGAGAAGAGAAGCTTGAAACACAGCAAAGAAACGCGACCTTCGGTTATGGAGTCTCCCGAATCAACACTGCAAGTCAAGTTAGTACAACTGAAAATAACTATAGATAGGACCGAGAAGATACTTGAAGCTCAAAAGTCCGAGGCGATCGAACGCCACCAAATAGCTCTCAAGACCACAGCGAACGAAGTTGAACGTCTGAAAAGGGAAGTCGAAGCGCAGAAGATTGCTTGCGAAGGATGATTTAAGTGATGTCGAAAAATGGGTGAGTGAAATCGATGCTAAACTGGAAAGCGCAGACCACGAGAACAGCCGTCTTCAAGAATGGCGAGAAAGTGTGAAAAGACAAGATATACACCGACAACGAGATGAAGAGCTTTCATACGAGCGAGAACTACACGAGACGCGCATGAAATTCAAATCAGAATTACAAGCTACCAGCACCAAATCGACAACAAATGAAGCAATTTCTGGGCTACAAGCGAAGTTACCTAAGTTAGAGATAACAAAATTCAATGGAACTTATCAAGAGTGGACTCGCTTTTGGGGTCAGTTTACTGAAACCATCGACAAAGCAGGAATTCCTAGTGTGACCAAATTTGCATACTTGCGCGAATTGCTCGAAGCTAACGTGAGGAAAACGGTAGAGGCTCTACCATTCACCAGTGAAGGATACAACCGAGCAAAGAGCATACTGCAAGATAAATATGGAAAAGAATCAGAAATCATCAAAGCCTATACAAAGGAAATTCTTGAACTACCGAACATACCGAACGCCAATGTCAAGAGGATTCACGAGTTTTATGACAAGTTGATGTACGCTGTACAGTCGTTAGAGACCATGGGGAGTCTTCAACAGATTAACGGAAACGTGGCGTTAACACTCGAAAAATTGTCTGGAATTCGGGGTGATCTAGTGAGGACCGATCCTAACTGGGAAAGCTGGGATTTCGTTAAATTAGTGGAAGCATTGCATCTTTGGACGCGAAGAAATCCGATCGACAGTCAATCCATTGAGTCCAAACCTCGCGACCTCCGTCGCAACCGATTGTATCACGCACGGCGCCAAGACGACCGACCACGTGGGTGTATATATTGTGAAGATAAGACTCACAAATCCGGTGAGTGCTCTAAAGTGACAGCGACTTCCGAGAGAAAACAGATACTGGCTAAACGTCGTCTCTGTTTTAATTGCACTGGTGAAAACCACAGAGCGGCAGAGTGCCCGAGTAAACGAAAATGTCAACAGTGCGACCGACGTCATCACACGTCCATTTGCGATCAGACCGTGAAAATAGAGCCAGAGCGGGAGCCTGGGGAAGAAAATAAAGGCTCGGAAAGACTTTATACTTCCAACGAGAATGGAGAATGCGTGTTTCCTGTCGTAACCGTTCGAGTTAACGGGGTCCTGTGCAGAGCCTTAATCGACTCTGGGGCAGGGAGTTCGTACGCTTCCGCCAAGTTGATTCATGTCCTGAACATCGAGCCAGTAGAAGTACAAACCAAGCAAATTGACATGCTCATGTGTACAAAACAAGTCTGTCTGGAATCGTATCAAGTTAAGATAGAGTCAACAACCAAGGAGTTCAGCATGAAAGCTCATCTGACCAAGGTGGACAAATCTGAACTGCTATCTCTGGAAAATCCGCGCTACGAGGAACTCATCGCCAAGTATACACACCTAAAAGGAGTTACAATGACAGATCGTGACAACAAGCCAAAACTTCCTATCCATGTAGTGCTTGGTAGTGGAGACTACGCGAGAATCAAGACTGAAACTCGACCACGCATAGGAAAAGACTGTGAACCAATCGCAGAACTGACCAAACTGGGGTGGTTTCTGATGTCCCCTGGACAAGAATTTGACAGGAACACAATGTTGCTTACGCAAACCAGCCAATCAGATTACGAGCAACTATGTCGCCTAGATGTACTCGGACTCGAAGACACACCGGAGCACGATCAGGGAGTGGTTCATAATGAATTTAAGGAGCAGTTAACAAGAGACCAAGAAGGTTGGTACGAGACAGGATTACCGTGGAGAGGAAACCCTTTACGTCTGCCCACAAACGAGCGAGGAAGCCAACGTCGCCTCATCAGCCTCACAAGCAAGTTACAGCGTGACGGTCTCACTGCTGAGTACGATTCCATCATCCAGGAACAGAAAGAAAGTGGAGTAATAGAGCCAGCCAATAATTCAGCGAAGGGAGTCGAATTCTACATACCCCATAAAGCAGTGATACGGGAGACAGCGGAGACCACGAAAATGCGAATCGTATACGACGCGTCAGCGAAAGAAACTCCTGATGCCCCATCGTTGAATGACTGCTTGTACCCAGGCCCACCGCTCCAAAATAAACTGTGGGATGTACTCGTCCATCAGCGAACTCATCCAGTTGTGGTAACCGGCGATATCCAGAAGGCATTCTTGCAAGTTCGGATTAGGGAGAGCGAGCGCGACGCCCTGAGGTTCCATTGGCGGTGTGGAGAACATTCGAAGTTAGAGACGCTAAGATTCACGAGGGCGCTCTTTGGATTAGCTCCTTCGCCTTTTCTTCTCGCTGGAGTGATTGAACACCATCTGGAGTCTTGGAAGGAGAAATATCCCGAGACCGTTGCCGAGATTCGCAAAAGTCTCTACGTGGATGATTTGCTCACCGGTGGGCAAACCGTTGCACTAGCACAGCAACACAAAGAGAGAGCGACAGAAATATTCGAAGATGCCAAATTCAAACTCCACAAGTGGAACTCTAACGACAGTGAGCTAGAGGTGAACGGTAAACCATCGGGAGAGGATGACGAACAATCGTTTGCGAAACAGCAGCTGGGAGGAGAATCAACCGAAACCAAGATGCTCGGGTTGAAATGGAACAAGGAAAACGACACGCTGGCCGTCACCTTTCCAACCGCCGACAACAGTGGTCCAATAACCAAACGTAGGATCCTGAGCAAACTCGCCAAGATATACGACCCCCTGGGCCTAGTTTCTCCGGTTACCCTGGAAGGAAAGATGATTTACCGCGAGGTGTGCAAGAGCCAGATACCGTGGGATACAGAGATCCAAGACCCTTTAAGACGTCGCTGGATGGCATGGGAAAAGACGTTGCCCAAGGAAGAGACGGTGCCACGCCCCATTGTGGAACACAGAGAGCCTGTGCTGAGTCTGGAACTCCATGTCTTTGGCGATGCGTCTACTCGTGGAATTGGAGCAGTAGTCTACTCGGTGGTCCAACAAAATGGTGGGAAAACACGGCGACTTGTGACAGCCAAAGCACGATTGGCTAAAGAAAGTCTAACTGTCCCCCGACTCGAGTTGGTGTCCGCCCACATGGCAGCCAACTTGGTGATGAATGTGCGAAACGCCTTGCAGGGGCTTCCTGAGCCGAAGATCCACGGGTGGCTGGACAGCAGCGTCGCACTCCACTGGATACGCGGTGATGGGCAATATAAGCAATTTGTGGCGAACCGAGTATCAAAAATAAAGCAACACCCAGAAATAGAGTGGAGACACGTTCCTTCGGAAGAAAACCCAGCCGACCTAGCCAGTCGTGGAGGATCTTCGAACAAGAAAACACCATGGTGGGACGGCCCAGAATGGCTCGAAGATCCAGCTCAATGGCCAGATAACCCTCTAACACAACCATCCACAACATCGGAAGCAGAAGCTAAGGTAATACGAGAGGTCCTATGCGCAACACACGCAGAGAACGTGCCCGATGACTACGATAAATTATTAGAGAAGCACAACCTTCATCGCACACTACGAACATGCGCTTGGATCGCAAGATTCACGCACAATTGCAAGAGCACCGAAAAACGAAGTGGCCCACTGACTACAGAAGAGATCAACAGCACCCGCTTATGGTGGATCAAGAGAGTTCAACGCAGTTGTGACATCGTGAAGGATCGAGAACGACTCAACCTTCAAGAGAATGCCCAAGGAATACTCGAGTGTCGTGGTCGAATACAGGGGGAGTATCCAGTCTACCTGCCAGACACTCATGCTTTCACCGAGAAGTTAGTAGAAGAAGCGCACTGGCACACCCTCCACGGCGGAGTCGGGCTAACCATGACACATGTGCGCCAAAAGTACTGGATACCAAGACTAAGAAGTTTGGCCAGGCGAGAAATCAAGTCTTGCTACGGTTGTCGTAAATTCCATACAACCGCCGTGACCAGACCGCCCCCTGGAAACCTACCACGAGATCGCACCGAGGGAGACCACGCTTTCCAAGTAATCGGGGTTGATTACGCTGGACCGCTGGCGTATCGCACGAAGACTGGAAAACAAGCCAAAGCATACATAGTCTTATATGCTTGCAGCCTCACGAGAGCACTTCATCTGGAGCTGACAACTACCATGGAAACAAAAGAGTTTCTTGGAACGCTCAAACGGTTAATAGCACGTAGGGGGAGACCCGACAAGATCTACTCTGACAACGGGCGAACCTTCGTTGGAGCAGCACGATGGGTTCGCACAGCAATGGAAGACGAGAAACTACAACACTTCCTAGCGTCCAAGAACATAAAATGGCAGTTCAACCTGAGCCGCGCCCCATGGTGGGGCGGTCAATTTGAGCGTATGGTTGGGTTGGTGAAAACGTCCTTGAACAAAGCTATCGGTAAAGCATGTCTAACTTGGACAGAATTGTCGGATGTCCTATTAGACGTTGAAGTTACTCTCAACAACAGGCCGCTGGGATACATTGAGGATGATCCAGAGTCTCCAATCCTGACACCAAACTCATTGATGTTTACGTCCTCCAACAATCTTCCAGAAATGGCAGCACATCATGTCGAAGACAAGGACCTCCGCAAACGAGCAAAATTCTTGAAAAGGTGCAAAGACGTTGTCTGGAGACGATGGACAAAGGAATACGTGCGAGGTCTACGGGAAAGGCACATGCAGTACTACGGGAAACCACTCACCTTAGCAGTAGGTGACGTAGTAATCATTAAGTCTGATGAAAGAAATAGGGGTGAATGGCCCCTAGGTATTGTCGCGGAGTTGTACGAAGGAAGGGACGGTGTAGTTAGAGCAGCGAAGCTACGCGCAGGAAAGAGCTTCATCGAACGACCAGTGCAGCACCTTTACCCACTGGAGCTGAACTGCGACATGGCAGAAATACAACCAGAAGTCCTGAACGCAGATGCACCAGAGTTTAGACCAAGAAGAGATGCGGCAGCTGTTGCGGCATTGCGTGTCCAACAAATAGCGGATGACTCAGGATGAATGTTGAACACTTAGAGTATAATGTAAAGTATATCCTAAACGGTTACATACACTATATATATATATATTACACTATAATCTATGTAAACTTTTAAAGCCAGTCTCCATGGGACATATACCTCAAGGGCGAGCTATATGGGGGGAGTGTGTCGGAGACTGGCATTGTTGTTGTTGTTATATCAGATTAATTAAGATTAGTTTAGAATTACATCAATAGAACCTCATTTAATTGGATAAGAGACATGCATGCGATCAGAGCTAAAGAGAGAATAGTGAAGTGAACATCGTATATTGTGACTGTGATTGTGAGTAAATTAAATCTTTATATAAATTAACCAGAAAATAGAGTGAATTGTGTGATTGCTGATAAGCGGTGGCAAAGTTTCCGACAGTGTGTTATTCTGTGATGTGGTATGGTGTAGTGCGATGTGGTATGGTGTTATGTGGTGTGGTGTCGTGTGATGTGGTGTGTTGTGTTGTGTGTTCTCGTAAGGTGTGATGCTGTGCATGACGATGTGATGTGAAGTGTGCTGTGGTAGCTGTACAACAAATGTGTCATCTATATTGTGATGTTTGGAACGACGGATGTTGGCGTTTACCAACGTCTCGGCAATCGATTTCCTTTGTAAGAAGTCTTTATCAAATATTCTGTATTCTATTTTAATAGGTGCCTGGCCATCTGGAAAATACTGTATCCTGGCCAGCGGTCCTTGCCCAGCAGGCTTTACAAGATCTGGCAGTTACATGAAAGCAATTAGTCTTTATGCTGGGAATGGGAACTACATAAAGCAAGGTACGTTTGGCGACAGCAAGATCAAGTGTCATGGCAGGTGTGGACAATATGGCCACTGGACTGGTGAACTGTACATCACAGCTTGTTGTAAATAGGTTTAGGGAGCGATAGTGACAAATAAACTAGCTTTGTTTCTTTTTATTCGATCGTCTCAAAACGCCTTGCAGTAGATTCGCTTTGATATTAAAAGCTTGTTCCTGAAGTGTGTTTTGTGGTATTTATTTACGTTACATAATATCGGCATCATACTTGAACAAACTACAGATTGGGGGAGGAGGGAGGGAGGCAGAGAAGGAGGAAGGGAGGGAGGGAGGCAGAGAAGGAAGGGAAAGAGGAAAGGAGGGAGGGAGGCAGAGATGGAGGGAAGGGAAGGAGGGAGGGAAGGAGGGGGGAGGGAGGGAGGGAGGGAGGGAGGGAGGGAAGGAGGGAGGGACGGAGGGAGGGAGAAGGGAAGGAGGGAGGGAGGAAAGGAGGGAGGGAGGGAAGGAGGAAGGGAAGGGAAGGAGGGAGGAAGGGAAGGAGGGAGGGAAGGAGGGATAGGAGAGGAGAGAGGGGGAGAGGGAGGGATGGATATCAGGGTGGGTGGATCGTTGGTGGAGTGCTTGGTTGGTAATTAGTTGTGGTTGGTTGGTTGGTTGGTTGGTTGAGTACCTGTACTTTGTGTTTCATTGCATAAACCAAATTTCAACATAGATTTCTCATAACGTTTAATTCTTTGGGCTACGGTGATATCAAGATATTTTATTTCATTGAAATATTAGCATATAACCTGTTTAAGCCGTTTCTATAACTACATCCAAATTGAGAAAATTGGTCCATACATTGCCTGAATTACAATTAAAATCAGTATTTATGTACAGAGTTCAAACAAATTAGCCTTTTAGTGCTCTTTAGAAGTTGTCAGTATTCCTAAACTGTATTCAAAGTTTCCATGTTTTTACAAATAACCGCCGAACCAGAGGTTTGTGGTCGCGGAATTATCTGCCGTGCATCTGAATTTGGGATTAGCGTTGTCATAGTAACCAAAGTTATCCTCCCACTGTATGGCTCCCTTTTGCACCTTAAACTCGCAATGATTTTTGTAGCTGTTAATATGGAGTATCCGTTTGTTTGATCTTGGTTGCCACCATTGAGCTTTACATTGTGTGCATGTGTTACCGCGTATGTTGATATACTCCATGCGAGCACACGCTCCGTCCGCTTCAAAGGTCAGCGGATTAAGGGACGCGAACTCTGCGCGTGCGTAGTCGGTATAATCGACGCCATGTTGTGGGAAACTACATGTATAACGCCAGTGTGTAGATTGTGATGCAATACTCGTCATCATAGCCCAACTCATTCTGTATGCTTGCCAGTTTGCTGTCTTTTCGTTGACAGGAAAGCTGGCGAGTAGGAAAAGACGAAACTGCGTCATAAAGCTCTTGTCTTTGGTGTGTGACATCACAAGGGTCCACGCGGACCCAGGCTCTGAGTTGAAGTCACAGTACACGGTATGGCGCACGTCTTCGTCATCAGTGATCTGATAGTAGCCACACTCGGTCACGCCATCTCTGAGAAAGTCCAAACAACTTTTTGCGCGGCGAATTGAGTTCAGAGATTCAAGAAAAAAATTTCCTTTTTCCTAAGAAAAGAACAAAAGAGCAGGAAACGTTAAAATGAAAATAACGAAACTATTATATATCACAAATTTTCCAATCATATACTAAGATCATTACCATGTCGGTGGTTTTGATATCGGAGGAAGAAATTACATAAATTAAGCAAACCTCGATTTTCTCCTAAAATACTGATTTGTTTGAGATGTTATATCAAACACTCGGAAGAGTGTTTCATCAGGATATCCAAACACCTCGAAGTTTGTTCAAAAACCTCGGCTTTGCTTCGTTTTTTAACAAGCTGTTTGGATATCCTGATGAAACACTCCCCCTCGTGTATGATGTTATATATCATACACGAGGAGGAGTGTTTCGTCAGGATTTCCAAGCAAAGCCCCGAAGCCGAGGTTTTTGAACAAATTTCGAGGTGTTTGGAATCCTGATGAAACACTCTTCCGAATGTATGATATAGCTTCTCAAACAAATCAGTATTTTAAGAGAAAATCGAGGCGAAAGTTGGCTTAATTTATGTAATTTCCTCCTCCGATATCAAAACCTCCGGCTCGGTAGTGATTTCCTTTGTTTTTGTAATTCATGGGAATTATTAATGAGTTTGAGAAATATTACATCAAGGCTAATTATTGTGGCGCGCTTTTTTTCTTATTCATTTTAATATTGTTAACATTTATTTCATCTCTTCTCCATACAATGCTGGTATTTACTTCGAGTTTTGCGCAAAATAGAAAGTTCAGTTACTTTGTGAAAAAAGAAGAAAAAGAGGCAGCTACGCTTCACGTTTTTGCTAGAAAATAATAGAAACTGGCTAAAGCTTGGGAAACAAGGATCTTATATTGAGAGTTTCTATGCTATATATACGTAGTTTATGGGGTTCGATTGATTGTTTGAACATAAAGCATTTACTTACGTGTGAATCGCCAGCCAAAACATGAGTTGAAAAAGCAAGACAGCTTACAGCAAAAACTGCGAACCATTTCATCTTGTATATCTGTTCAGTTACGTTAATTTTTTCTTCGATATTTAAACAAAACTTTTGAAATGTTTCTGGTCTCGCAGAAGGTACAGTTGCAATAAGAACAAATTATTAATTATACATCAATGAGTACCGCGTAATTGTGTGATGACGTCATTTGATTAAATACGTCTTCGCATTTGATGTCGGCCTTCGACGAAGATTGGCCGAACATTAACTACATGACATGCATGGCGCTCTAGCAGTTGAATAAACTATATATAGGGAATTTTTATATGTCTATATGGCCGACAGCTTCCTTGTGCTTTGTGATTATCGGTGATTCCAAATGCATGAATCTTTGCCCAAATCATTTTTGCTGGTGAAAGTTATTTCATCTGGAGTTTTGCGGCTGAGAAAAGCGCGCTTGGTGCATTCGCGCGTTTACATCGCTGATTAGCTGAAAATTACACAAGCACTAACTATACGTATCGCCTTGCATGCGAAGTTGCTTTATTGCAAAGTATAGTACAGTGTTTTAGCGGATAGTCAAAACGCTACTAATGTTTACATAACACTAACTTGAGCGACCTGCTCTTTGCGAATGACAACCAAATCACAGAGTCCGCATTGTAATTGCCACCTGCCTTGTTTTGGGACGCGCGTTATGCTCAGATCTGTTCATTCTGATGTAACAAAGAATTACTGCATGGATTTCACTACAGCTTCTTTCTAGGTTCTCACTTATGAATGGTTCTGTGTGTTTGGAGTATTGTAACGGGTCAGTAGCGACCCTTTACTGTCCGCAATGTTCGGCCATTTATTGCGACGAGTGTTTCCGCAGAGAGCATCAAGGAAACAAAAGAAAAGAAGGCCATCAACCTGTTGATAAAATACCAGAGCTTTGCAAGAAGCATGGCCACTCCTTGGAATTTTATGATTTGACTCAACAAAACATTGTTTGTCTGCTGTGTGTTAAAGAAGATTTTCCAACCAATCGTTACGACTTGCTTGGCAATGTAGTCGACACAAGACACAAAACAAGGTTAGGAAAATGGCTGCATTGTTTAGTTGTAACTGCGGGTCTCGGACCGAGTTGCTTTATTTTGTCCCGGTGTCTGTAAAATACTAACTTCTAACTTACTATATGAAATAAGCTATTTTAATTATGCACGAGTATTTACTGCTTAATTATAATACTAGTTGGTTAATTGGGTTAGCAGATAAACTACACAGAAATTGCTATTAGTATACTTTGATCGACCCCGCTTGCTCGGGCCAGTGGCGGATTACCTATGGGGCAATGGGGGCATTTGCTCCAGATTCTGACCGGCCCATAAAAATGAGTGAATAAAAAAATTATGCAGTTCTTTGAAAGTCCGAACTAGCCTCATCATCATCATCATCATCATCATACTTTATTTATCCAGATAACCTTTACGGTTAACTCATTCCTGCCCGGGGCTTCCCCAGAGGTGAATAAAATCGTCTGGCGTTAGCCAGAATAAAATACTAAAGACCAATTCGGACAAGAAAGAGTTAACGAGATAGTTTATAACTCATTCCTGTCCGGGGGCTTCCCCAGAGGTGAATAAAATCGTCTGGCGTTAGCCAGAATAAAATACTAAAGACCAATTCGGACAAGAAAGAGTTAATACGTCTTTTCCCTCGTAAAATAAAGTTTTATTCTATTCTATTCTTTTTAGTTGTACTAGTGAGTACTATTTAGTATGATATTTCACCAGTACAGCCCGTTCCCAGGGCCAGGGGCAAAAATATTTTAGGGCCGGCCACAAACTGAGAGTTATCCCCAGAGTACGGTGAACTGAAAGCGAAGATTTATCGGATCATCGGAGGTTCGTACTTAGGCTGCCTCAGGCGCCACTCCTCTCCCGTGGCTGAGATAGCGTGTGATTTTATCATATTTTAACTTTTGTATTACCGTATATTAACCTTACTTATTTAACGGCACGTGCATGTTTTAACGAGTCTTGTACTCCTAAGTGTTACGTAACATACGGCCCTCACAATATTACAATATTTACAAATACAACAGACATAACTAATACACTATATATGGAAATAATGTCAAGTGATAAACTAGTCAAGTAGAAACACATTTACAATTCAATAAAAAATTACAATTGACGCAAAAAAGGTCTTCCAGATGGTTAATACAGGTAACTTTATGAAGAAAGTAATTACTGAGTTTGCGTTTAATAGTAGTTAATCTTAACGTGAAAGCATCAGAAGTACATGCAGGTGACATGGCAAGCTGTTTGCAATCATTATCTAAGGCGTGAAAGAGAATTGAGGCACTGTAGAGAAATGTTCGTCTACCAGAGTTAGTACGCGGGTAAGGAAGCTTTAGGTCATGTAAACCAACTAGAGCCAAATTAAGTACAGTAAGGGCCAAAAATCTTGAGAACGTTCGTAATAAACCGTTCAGAAAAATGGTTTATACAATTTCCACTCGAATATAGCTAGCAGTCTGCAGAGGTAAATTTCAGACCACTTAGGACCAATGAAATTGCTTGATTTCACAAACACTGATTCCTTAGTCGTATAATACAGTGTTTGCATGTGTATTACTTTATTTATTTATTTATTTATTTATTTATTTATTTATTTATTTATTTATTTATTTATTTATTTATTTATTTATATTTTTGCATTTTTGTATTAAACAAATTTTCACTGAATTATCAAGGTTAAGAAAATGCATCGACAAAGCACGAGAGAAAATGGCCGCCTATCACGAGGATATCTTAAAACATTACGAAGAGGAGAAAGAGGCGTTTATGTCGACAGTTCAGATTTGCAAGCTGGAGATTACTGCGCATTTTGACGCCATCCGAGAGGCATTAGCAAAACGTGAGCAGGAATTGATTCGTCATCTTGATGTGACCAGTAAACTGTTTATCGTCAACTCACCTTACCAAGAAGTGAAGGAAAGATGCACAAAACTTCAAGCAGCTATGGAACAAGGTTGGATTTTAATTTTCAGTGCAACAATCAATATAATGTGTATAGCATTTGAAGTATAAGACACGCACAAAATTTCAAAGTGCGCCATCGTCCTTTGAGTCTTAGAATATAAAGGTAAAGGGGTACTTGCAGCCAGCGGCTGAATTGCGAAGGACGCAGATCAACGTGGCCGTGTTGACGGCTGCAGCGCCTTTGATATGCCTTGACGACACAGTTCAGACCATGGATCACAGCTAAGATGTTAGGTGTTGATTTTATGGAGGGAGGAAAACCGGAGAACCCGGCGAAAAACCCTCGAAGTACAGGAGAGATCAACTACAACTCTATGAGTCCAAGTCCGACAACGGGGTCATTCCCAAGCGGTCACCCATCCAAGTACTATCCCGTCTAACTGGGCTTAACTATATGGTGAGATCGAGGCAGCGCGCTAACAGCTAGCACACGCCACCCTGCACCCCAGAATATGGGATGTTGGTGGCACAGTGGTTAGTGCATGCCTGCATGTGCCTTTCACCTTTGCGACTTGGGTTCATTTCCTGCTCAATCCAGTTATCAGATTAGAATTCCACCTTTTAGCCACTTATGAGGGGTGTGCATGCTTTCTGTTTGGCTCTACCAAACACCACAGGTTTCCTCTGGGTACCCTTCTGTAGTAACACTGGACCAATGAAGGATGGCTTTCTAGGGAGAACAGTTTAGTTTTAATAACGTTAGATAAATAGCCAAGCAATGAGGGACAACTTTTTAACGGCACATCCCATGCATGCACCGTTTTTTGTTTTTTTAACAAAGTCAGTTTTAGCGAGAACTCACTATTGTGAATTTTTATTTTACATTAAGGAATAGTGCATAATTATTGCACTAGCTATAGTTAATATATAGTTATGCAAATAGAATGTCACAATGGTTGGTGTTAATCGTTTCTGTTTTAATTTCACAGGCGAGCAGCTAATGAACGAAGAACCAGAGAAAGTAGCAAGAGAGCAACCAAAATGTATGGCAAAGATCCAGACAGCTTTCAAATCACTCATCAAGGATCCAGGAGAGCTCAATCTACCCACAATTAGTGTAGAGTTTGATAATTCTGTGGCTTCTTTGATCCCGAAACATGGAGAACTGTTAGAAGGAGAAAATGGATTGGGTTAGTAACTAGAAACTCGTTATGATGATAACTGATAAGAATATAAATACTCTAACCAGTTGTCTATTTTTTTCAAGTGTAAATCAAGCTTAAGGTGGCTCCATACAGTTTCTTGAAAAATGGAAAATACAAGTTTGAGAGTCCAAAACACGTGATTAAACAATTCGGGAAAAGAATAAAACTAAACGTTATGCATAGTTAAACAGTCAGACAATCAAAAACTGCTACCAAATAAATAGCAACAGTTTTTGCTATGGCACCCTTCAAACTAATTTAATTCGGAAAAAACTTTGGTGACCCCCAAATTTTTTTTCATTAAAACTTTTCTTGAAGTATGAGTAATCAATAGGCCGATTTAAAAAAAATTCTGTGGAACGAAAATTTTTAAAAATTAACAAACATGATTTTTCCGAAAAAAATATTATTCGTTCTACAGAATTTTTTAAAAATCGGCCTATTGATTACTCATACTTCAAGAAAAGTTTTAATGAAAAAAAAATTGGGGGTCACCTAAGTTTTTTCCGAATTAAATTAGTTTGAAGGGTAATTGACAGCCATTTTGAAACGTCATTGTTGCCATAGCAACAACTGTTGGTATTTATTTGGTAACAGTTTTTGATTGTCAGACTGTTTAATTATGCATATACGTTTAGTTATTCTTTTTCCGAATTGTTTATGTACGTATTTTGGACTCTTAAACTTGTATTTTCCATTTTTCAAGAAACTGTATGGAGCCACCTCATATTGTCAAAAAAATAATGGCTGAGTATTGTAGAACAATGTCTGCCCATTGTTCCTAGTTGTACATACTGTATTTTTTAACTTTAAACTGATCTGTATCATTAAAGCTAGTAGAATTGTAGGCGTTACGCCGTCTATTGTTTTGTTCATGATCAATTATTTAGAATTGGTAAAGTTTTTTCGTTTATTTTTGCTGTGCAGGCTGTCGTATAAGTTTAACTCAGTCTGAGCTCCAGATGGGACTCGAACCCAGGGACGTAGCCGTGGGACCCGCGGCTCCCCCCTTTTGATATAAAACAACAGACA
The DNA here is from genome assembly GCA_964035015.1 of Corallium rubrum. Taxonomy (NCBI): domain Eukaryota; kingdom Metazoa; phylum Cnidaria; class Anthozoa; order Scleralcyonacea; family Coralliidae; genus Corallium; species Corallium rubrum. The sequence goes on from OZ036014.1 coordinate 3,142,736, forward strand.
TGTAACTACAAAACTGATGCAATATGAATTGTGCCCGGAAATAAACTGTAAACAGTGTATTCAATCTACTAAGTGTATATATGCATTTTGAGTATCTTTCTGACGTTTGCATGTTTTGAGTGTTTTATATGACGTTTCTTAACCTTTAGAGTCTGTAAAATCTTCCTCCAAAAGCCAGGAAATGGCATTTCAGCGACTCTCGAGTTCAAAATTTCCCGGTGGAGCATGCCCCCAGACCCCCCTAAAAATTTATTTTGATTTCGGCTCCCCCCTTTCAAAATCCTGGCTACGTCCCTGCTCGAACCACAACCAAATGTGTTCCAATGGCTCAATGGTGAGAGCGTCCAGCTGGCATTCGGAAGGTTGTGGGTTCGAGTCACGTCTGGAGCTCAGAGTTTTTCTCTGAGTTTAACTTTCGACAGATTGTACAGTAAAAACAAACGAAAAAACTTTACCAACTTCAAGCTGAAAAGAGTACATTACTAACATATTTAGAATTGTTTCCTTATTTTCCTTCTCAAACGTTTCTTTATTTAGATGATTGCTGTTGTTGCTTTTGCTGTTGTTGGCTTCGTGAAAGAATGGGGTTCGGAAGTTCCAAGACGAATGAGGCAAAGACAAAAGGCTACGATGAAACTGCTGCAAAACCGTATTCTTCTTTCAATAAATTTTTGTACTTTTCTATCAAATAGTTCCCGCGCTTATCGTTGTCAATTTGAAAGCATATATGAAGTGAAAAAGCTTGGATGGATTCCACTACATAATGTAATTAAACTAAGAAAACTTATGTTAGTATTCACTGTATTAAAAAACAAAGCTCCATCAAACCTGTATAACTTATTTCAGTTTGTCGGTGAAGCACATAGTGTTAGCACAAGAGCGTCACTGACAGATCTGAAAGTTCCAAAAGTCTCTAGTGAGCTTGGTAAAACAAAGATTTCGTATAGTGGAGCTTTGTTATTTAATTCGCTCCCTAACCACTTAAAGGATACTAGCAATATTAGTATTTCAACTTTCGAAAATGAACTAAAAAAATATTTTCTCGAACAAAATAATGGAGTGGCACACTTGGGGGATTTTGCCTGTATAAACTGTAAATTTAAACTAACCTGCAACTGTGTCACTTAATTATTTATTGATTTTTAACTAATGAAGGCCATCTGGTAGAATACGATATGTAAAGATGTTTATACCTTCTTTTAAATAAAGTTCAATTCAATTCAATTCAACATGAACAAACATTGCTGAGTGATTGAAGAATGAAAACATGAAGAAATCGAGTTTGCAAATGTATAATGAATTTCAGTTAGCTTAAGTTGAACATCATTTTTTATGCTAGTGTAGATTTGCTTGTTCCTGGCTTCACTTCCTGCTCTCAAATCGGCAACTTTAGCAAGTAAACTACACATGAATGGATGAGCAGCCTGGCAATGATGTTGGGCAATTTTTATTAGAAAATGCCAAACTTATTTTGAAAGTTCATAAAAATGCCAAATACGGAATACTTTAACATTAATTTGGCGTTTATGACTTGTAAAGTTCCCGCTTTGTATTGTAGTTAGAAAAAATAATAAAATAGGTACTTAATAAAATTAATAAAAAGGCAAAACATAAACATAAACAACTTTATTTAATGAAGGTAATAACACGTAAGTTTAATAGTAAACTGATAAACTTGTGGCCCTCTAAAAACAATTTTTGGACTCATTTTCCTTTTTGGTTCATTGCAAATGATAACCGGTTATATAAAATCGTGTTTTACGACCAAAAATGAGGGTGTAGCTACTAGGCATTGTAGTTGTATCAAGAATTTTAGCCAATATACTATAGGTCAATAATTTGTAGAACTATGTCAAATTTAGAGGCACAAATTTAAAATTAATAGTATTATAAATTTTCAAAACAATCAACAAAAAGTAGGGGAAAAATGACGACTAAAATTGGAAAACCATTTAAATTACAAAATTTGGTTATATTTAACAAATAAAACATAAAGCTCCGTGCATATGTACTCTTATAAAGGCACGTTTGACGTCATTTGAACTCGAAAGAAGTTGGGTAGAGGCACGAGGCGATAGCCAATTCAAGTGCCTTTACACTTCTTTCGTGTTCAAATGACGTCAAACGTACCTTTATAAGAGTACATATGCACAGGAACGGTATGTTTTATTTGTTTTATAAAATAAGAAGAAAAATCAAGCTAAAAGTGAGGTAGTTTTGGAATTTGGCGGGCTTTTCCGGCCAGCTGACGCCATTCTACGCCATTTTACGACATTCATGATCTCTGTTCTCTTATAAATGCACGCACCTTATTTTACAATGCATTACAAGTAGTATAGCAACTGCTTGACAGTCTGCGGTAGCTATCGGGCAATCTTCGGAGCACGCTCGGAATGTATCGGTCATATTGCACTCCGCTGTGTGAAAGGTTTTGCGGGCGTTAGCTGTTTGTTGTGATCATGGCGACGAAAGTGAGTTTATTATTTATCTCGTGTATTTTAATGAGGTTTTTATCGCGAAGAGACGCTTTTGATTGTATCTCAAAGACACAGAGAGATGACCCACTAATCCTTTAAGAACAAAATTCTTTTTATACTCAGGTAGGGTACTATGGAATAGTATTTACTAGTAAACGACTTAGAAAATGGGTTTCGCATCCAACATCTTTAAAAGTATATTTTTGATTGTAATTTTTCTATTTTCCCCCTGAATTTCTAGCGAGTGTCCACGAGGCTTTATGTGACTATTTCAAAGAGGAAAGGTCTTTGTGAAAGCTTTGTGAGACGTCAAAATGAGTTCTGAAGACGTAACAAAAGCTGTTGCGAAGAAATTGTAAGTTTAATATTATGTTTCAAATTTCCTTTTTTGGTTCTGAGTGACAGCGTATAAAAATTCTTATTTTGTCACGGAGATTGTCTGGCATATGTCAACAACTTACAAAGATCAGCTGTTTTAGTTATTATATTTGGGTAGTTTACACTTTACCGTACCCGAGTCATCACTGTGTCAGGTTAGCGTATAAAACTAGGCAACAAACACGTTAGTGGGTCGGTAAGCGTATTTGGGTTTTTGTTTGGGTTAGGTCATCAAATTAATCTCGCTTGGTGGCATAGGAATCGCTGAATTACTCGGGTACGGGAAACTGTAAAATTTCTTTATATTTTGATATTACATCTTATAAATCGTGTAGTTTTCTGTAGTGTGTCTCTGTGTATAATGTAGTATTTTAATATTATATATACTATTACTGCAATAACTTCAGGCTACAGTACAATAACTTATAAATATAATATAATAATACATGTATACATCTCAAATTACATCCTTGACAAAAATATCTGGTTACTGCACAGCAGCTTGTTATAACTGAATATTTTATTTGTCCATGTTAATAATTAGAAATATAATGTGTACCTGTATATGTATATGTTTTCATTATATTTACAAATAATTTCAGACTTCAAATTTGACTGTGTATTGGTTTACACATAGAATGTTAGAGTATATTTTATGCTTTCTGCTGCTTGTACGGTAAAGAGAAGTTGGTAATAATTAAATTGCTATTCATTTTTGAAGTTTAATGATGGTTCTGTCATTCCATTTTGGTTTCTATGGCAGCCATATATTGTTAAGCTGATTAAAATGTGCATCAAGCTGGTTTTGTAAAAGCTTCATTAATTTTAAAAAGTGGTTCTTAAAATTAAGTGTTGTTTTTAGGTAAAACATTAGCTATATATTGTAGTGAAAGTGTATTTTTAAACTCATACGAATAAGCTGTGATATCTTTGGAAAGTGGACAGTGAACCTTTAACTTTGGCATTAATGATTTCTTACACTGCTAAATTCAACCAAAAATTTGGCTGACTTGAGTGGGATTTGAACTCACACCTTTGGGATTCTAGTCCACCGCTCTACCTGTTTAGCTATCAAGTCGCGCAGGGATTTATAAGTGTTAAGATGTCGCGAGAATATCTCATACACTTAAGTTGGATAAAACTTGCCTCCAATCCCTGTGTGGTTTGATAGCTCAACAGGTACATACGTAAAAATCTCACAGCTTGTCAACAGGATGTGTTTGCAACAGGCTTGTTGTAGTAGTAAGGCTGGGAACAAGTTGTAACAATGCTGTAATGCTGTTCATTCAAGAAGCTGCTACAACCTTGTTATCATCAACCTATTAACAACTTGTTAAGTGCAGAGCGGTAACAGGTTGTTGGAACAACTTGTCATCAGTCTGTTGGAGTCATCAGCCTTGTTACAAGTTGTCAACAACCTGTTACAGACATGTTAACAGACTGGGACAGCCAGTGCGAACACATGACGGTGACAGCCTGTTGAACAGCCTTGTAACAACTTGCTTGCAGGTCTGTAACAGCTTGCACATTTTTACATGTGTAGAGCAGTGGACCGGAATCCCAAAGGTACAAGTTCAAATCCCACTCAGTCAGCCAAATTTTAAGATTGACTTTAGCAGTGTAAGAAATCATGAAAACATTTTCTCATGTTTCTCTGAGGATGCTCCTGTAACAGAAATTTTATCATATCTTGTCATATCAATGTCTCTCTCCTCCGCAGGGGCTTCTTGAGCTTTTTTAAGCTCTTCAATATATAGGGGCTTAATATTGCAGGGGTTTATAGACTATAGAGCATAGAGTAATACGGTAGAGTGTAATGGGCAATAAGGAAAACCGAGTGGTTTTCCTTATTGCCCATTACACTACTGCATTACTCCATCAGCCCAGGTGAAAATCTTACATAAGATCTTGCCAAGATCTTGGCAAGATCTTATAAGATCTTATGTAAGATCTTGCAAGATCTTTGCAAGTTCTTATGAAGATCTTGCAAAATCTTGCCAAATCTTGTAAAATCTTACAAGATCTTACAAGATTTTAGATTATCTTGCATGATCTTACAAGATCGTAGAAGATCTTGTTGAATCTTACAGGATCTTACAATTAATCTTATTATAAATATAAGTGCCCAGCACAAAACACGAATAAAAGCCATGAACAAAAGGACATAAAAAACATAATATTTAATAATCTAACGTTTCGTTGTTTATGCTACGAAACGTTAGATTATTAAATATTATGTTTTTTATGTCCTTTTGTTCATGGCTTTTATTTGTGTTTTGTGCTGGGCACTTATATTTATAATAAGATTACGTTTTCCGCCTGGTGAATATCTTACAATTATATTGCTGAATCTTACAAGATCTTATAAAATTTTGTAAGATCTTATAAGAATTTTCTTATAAGATCTTATTTAAGAACTTACAAGATCTTGTAAGATTTTCACCTGGGTGCTCTATAGTCTACTAAACTCTTGCAAAGGCTGCTATATTAGACCCCTATGTATTGAAGAGCTCAAAAAAGCTCAAGAAGCCTCTGTGGAGGTCCGAGTCAATGTCTTGTGAGGCCATTTTTGGGCAGAAATGATAAAAATAGGTGCACAATGTGTGCATAAAACAGCAAAATACAGCTTCATCTCTAGATGTGGACTAGTGGTTCCTAAACTTTTTCTTACAGTAACCCCTTGGCAATATATTTCCTTGTATGTACCCCCCTGGACAGTCTGGGTGCCCCCAGCTGGGGACATGACTCCCAGTTTGGGAAAACTGATGTAGGCTTTGATTTCCTAGTGAATCAGCTTGACAAAAACATAACAAATTTAAGTCAGGAATCTGCAGTAACTTTATTAAAATTACCCCCGAAATTGTTTGAGAATATTAAATAAAATAATACTTGGCTTTACAAGAGAGGAAAATCATAAGTTTCCAGGAAGACATGAGTGTAACCGAACTCTTTAGCGGCTAAAAAAGATTTTTCAATTGTAGGAAATATTATGTTGATGTCAAAAGACGAGAGGATGGCTTTGATTTATCAGGTCCTTACTTACCTCCTCAAGATCCAGCTCATTTGCGCCCTGTAAGTAGAAATAACTTCTTTTCTATTTAAAAATTGACCTGTAATATAGTTAACCCTTTATAGTCCGTTTCAGCTTGCTTTTTGAAATCCGATACGTATAATTGAAATAAACATTCCAAACTACGTTGCAATGTTCCGAACTACGTTGCGAGGTAGATACAAATTTAAGTCGGCAATTTGTTTCTGCTTAACCAAGTATCTATTATTATATTCTATACGACAAATAATCTTCTTCTCCGTGATTTTACCAAAGGAATTCAATTCAAAGCTTATTAAGTTCGAACTTCCCGACGAACTTCACGACGAACTTTGCGAACTTCCGTACCAAGTTCCCAACCTTCCAACGAATGTTGACAAACGAATTTCAAAAGCAAGCTGAAACTGACTATAACAGGCAAGTTTCTGCAAGAGGTACCCAGTTGACAAGTAAAATCGTCTGGCGTTACAGACAAATTGGATGTTCTCTTGCATGCTACTTTGCAACAATGCATCGCAACATTGCAATGTTGATTGTCAATTTGGCTTGAGCAAGTTGCAAACGTCTCGTGAAGATTCCTCCAGTAGATTCCTTCCTTTAAAGGTTAGGTTCGTCTTTCTTTTAAGTAAATATGCAAATTTATGTTTAAAATATTACTGTTGGTGGGTAGAAGGTATTTTTACCAAGGTTATTCCCAGACGGTCACCCATCCAAGTACTAAGCCCGTCTAACCGGGCTTAACTATTGGTGAGAGGCAGCGCCCTAACAGCACACGCCAACCGTGCTCCCCTGGTATAGTTTACATATAGTTTTATTTTGTTTTGTTTTTTAAGGGCCCAACACTAGCTTACGATGGGCTACATGATCGGAGTTTAAAACATTACTTCCGAAATCCTGAAGTCAAAAGACAAATTGGTAAAATGACTGTTCCTGTGGGAAAGTCTTCGAGAGAGGTGGAAATTCGAAGAATGTTGGATACGGAGATGGCCAAGCGATCTTATAAACTGAAACTTGGACCCAACTCACCGTATTTAAGCCCTAATCAAAGAACCACGCCCAAACACAGACCTCAAGCGTTGATTAGTGTTGACGAATATTTAAAAACAAAGAAAGGAGAAAAACAAAGGTATAGGTTTTTGAAAGTTAACGGTTTCTAATTTAATAAAAGTTCTGTTTCTTTGTTTCTCGTAACAGAATGAAAATGTTTTTGTCAAAAAGTGTTTGTCTGTAAACCTTTTCTTTGCGTAGAAAAATTAGACCGGATGTTGTTGGAAAGCCGCGACGAGTTTTGCGAAGATCGCCTCCACAGTATGTTTATAAGAACGAACAAGAAAGATTGGTCAACATGGCTGCCAGATTAATTGTGGCAACTGTGAGTAGACTAAGATGACACGTTGTCTTTTTCGAAGATGTGAAGTGCACTATACTTTTAAATTACTCATTATTACAGTATCTCAGATTTTTTCCAGGTACTCTGGTTTCTTTCTGTAGTAACACTCGACCAATGAGGGATAGTCCTTACTGGAGCTCTAGGCAGACACTTGACAGTTTTCAAAATGTGTGTAAATATACAAAATATACCTTGTAGTTGTATTCATGTTCTATTTAACACTTTAGGAAAAAGCCGCTTTACCTGGAAATCGATCTTCCCAAGTCAGACCCGATTCGTCAACGGTATGGAAAGATAACATCACATTTTGTACAGATAATATTTGATTGATAAATCAACATTCGCCTGAAGCGAGGAAAAGTTACTTTTAGTTTGCTAAAAACTGGTTCCATTTCAGTCTTTAATTTTGTAATTTTCGGTTTTATTTCAGTATGAGAGCTCGTTACAAGACCTAAACAGTGATACAGAAGATAGTTTAGGTACTGTGTAAATACATTAGAATACAATAAAATAAAATAGAATAGAATGTAATATAATACTATACGATGCGACGCAACTCGAATGTCGGAGTGTTACCATGTTAAGTATTTTATTTATGTACCTTTTATTTTATAACATAATTATTGTAATTTATAGATACTGAAGTAAGCATGGACATGTATCCTAGGCCACCATCTGTAAGTTAACCTCAGTATTCTTGTTACTTTTGTACAGTTCATAATATTCCGTCTGCGATTAATATATCGGCTCTCCATCTGAGCCTCAGTGGCTCAATGATTAGAGCGTCCAACAGGTTGATCTTTGTCTGGCGGGAAGGGCCTGGGTGGGCCGAGGCCCACCCCAGAATTCAGTGTGCCCACCCACAAAATTTTGGTATTTCCTCTTTTTCATGTTTAATTATTTATATTTAAACGAACATCCCATAAAGAGCTGTCTTTGTTCCCACTCAGGATCTTTTGTGCCCCCCCCCCCCCCCCAAAAAAAAAAACCAACAAAACAAACACAAACAAAAACCCCAAAACAACAAAACAACCAACAAACCAAAACCAAAACCAAAAACCAACCCTAACAAAACAAAACACAACACAACAAAAAACAAAACAAAAAACAAAACAAAACAAAACAAAACAAAACAAAACAAAACAAAACAAAACAAAACAAAACAAAACAAAACAAAACAAAACAAAACAAAACAAAACAAAACAAAACAAAACAAAAACGAATAGCCGCCACTGCCGGTGCTGAGTATATGAGCTTGATGAACGTCTACCAAACGTCTGTCATTACATTACACCAAATTCCCAAACGTACCACATGCACTGCATGTATACTACCAGTCAAGTTCAAACACCTCGTAACTATAAATTGTTCTTTTTTAGAGAGCTGGTGGTCCTCGCTCAAGATGGACTCCACCGCGTTCTTCAACTGGTTTAGAACCTGAACAAACTAAGCAAAAAACGCGATCAAATTTCGTGAAAACTTCTGTGGCTTCGTCTGATACAAGCGAGAATATCAGGTTTGTTGATTCATTTTATTTATTCTTTTATTTTATTAAGCTTTCATTGTACGATAACAATGTGAATGAAATGGTTAATACTACCGTAGCGTCCCCCCGAAAGTAGCGGCCCCCCGAAAGTAGCGACAAATTTGAGATGTCTACAAAATTTTCGAAAGTAGCGGCCCCCCGAAAGTAGCGGCCCCCAAGTCATCGCTTGATTAACTCGAAAGAGTTAAGTTTCAACTATCAACGTACCAAAGTGTATAACTGTCAGAGTTGAAATGGCATAAGGAAAACTGAAGCATATTAAATGTGGTAAATAGGAAGGAAAAAAGACTAATATTCCCACAGTATGTTAACGTATTTTACCACCCGAAAGTAGCGGCCCCCCGTAAGTAGCGGCCCCCAAGCCATCGCTTGATTAACTCGAAAGAGTTAAGTTTCAACTATCAACGTACCAAAGTGTATAACTGTCAGAGTTGAAATGGCATAAGGAAAACTAAAGCATATTAAATGTGGTGAATAGGAAGGAAAAAAGACTAATATTCCCACAGTATGTTAACGTATTTTACCACCCGAAAGTAGCGGCCCCCCGTAAGTAGCGGCCCCCAAGCCATCGCTTGATTAACTCGAAAGAGTTAAGTTTCAACTATCAACGTACCAAAGTGTATAACTGTCAGAGTTGAAATGGCATAAGGAAAACTAAAGCATATTAAATGTGGTAAATAGGAAGGAAAAAAGACTAATATTCCCACAGTATGTTAACGTATTTTACCACCCGAAAGTAGCGGCCACCCGTAAGTAGCGACCCCTCGAAAGTAGCGGCCCCCAACAGTGGATAAAACCAAACAAAAGTAAGGGGGGCCACTACTTTCGGGATTCTACGGTAGTATGTTATACTATGGTGTCTTTTATAGGATTCCAATTAACAGTTCTAAGGGATCTAATAAGAAGAACACCAACAGTTCAAATGGGGTACGACCGACAACCGCTGGTTCAACAGTTCGTAAAAAGCAACTAGAACCCAGTCTTAAACAGTCACGCTATCGACCACAAAGCGCGCGTATTGGCTACAGGGGAGTCAAGGAGAATGGTAACGAGGTTGATGTTGTGATTAGTAATGGACAGAATGGAGGGGAAAAAGATGCACAGAAGAAAAGTAAGTTAAGAGTACATTGTTGTGGGTGGTGGTCTTGGTGGTGGTGGTGGTTGTTGTTGTGTGGTGGTGGTGTTAGCGGTGGTGTTGTTGTTGTGGTGGTGGTTGGTAGTGGTGGTGGTGTTGTTGTTGTGGTGGTGGTTGGTAGTGGTGGTGGTGATGGTGTTGTTGTTGTGGTGGTTGGTAGTGGTGTTAGCAGTGGTGATGGTATTGTTGTGGTGGTGGTTGGTAGTGGTGGTATTCTTGTTGTTGTTGTTGTTGTTGTTGTGGTGGTTGGTAGTGGTGGTATTGTTGTTGTGGTGGTGGTGGTTGGTAGTGGTGGTGGTGGTGGTGATGGTGTTGTTGCTCTTGCTGTTGTTGATGGTGTTGTTGTTATTGATGTTGGTGGTTGGTGATAGGAGTGGTGGTTGGTGGTTGTTGGTGGTGGTGGTGTTGGTGTTATTGGTAGTGGTGATGTTATTGGTGGTGGTGGTGGTGTCAGTGGTGATGTTATTGGTAGCGGTGATGTTATTGGTAGTGGTGATGTTATTGGCGGTGGTGGTGGTGTCAGTGGTGATGTTATTGGTAGTGGTGATGTTTTTGGTGGTAGTGGTGGTGTTATTGGTAGTGGTGATGTTATTGTTGGTGATGTTGGTGGTGGTGTTAGTGGTTGTGGTTGGTTGGTGCTGACGACTCAATGGTTTTCTCTCACTTTCAGAAAACGAATATTCCTCAGACAGTTCCGATGAGGAGAGGAATGACGCTATGGAGGATTCTCGTTATGATAATGATCAAGACCAGCCTGACTCGAAGATGTTCTACAAAAGATCTCAAAACATGAACACCTTAAGAGGCCGCAGTAAGTGTGCCATACATGTACGATAACGTCTAGTTGTATTTTGAGACCTCGGTTATATTTTTGTTCCTAATTCTTATCCCTCTCGTTCGACTGATATCCTGAGTTTACAAGATGACATCAATTTGTGTTTTATTTTTTATTCTTTGTCTACTTATTTCTTGCAGTCTTGACTTACCAAGTGTACGTGGTAACTGGTGATCGGCGTGGAGCTGGTACAGACGAGGATATTAAGCTGACGCTGTTTGGTGATATTGGCACCTCTGGTGAACGTGCTTTGCTCAAGTCAATGAATCATTCGCAGAAGTTTCGAAGGGGGCAGGTAACTAACTATTGATAATACTTCCTTTCTTCCTTCCTTCCTTCCTTTCTTCCTTCCTTCCTTCCTTCCTTCCTTCCTTCCTTCCTTCCTTCCTTCCTTCCTTCCTTCCTTCCTTCCTTCCTTCCTTCCTTCCTTCCTTCCTTCCTTCCTTCCTTCCTTCCTCCCTCCTTCCCTCCCCCTCCCTCCCTTCCTTCCTTCCTTCCTTTCTTCCTTCCTTCCTTCCTTCCTTCCTTCCTTCCTTCCTTCCTTCCTTCCTTCCTTCCTTCCTTCCTTCCTTCCTTCCTTCCTTCCTTCCTTCCTTCCTTCCTTCCTTCCTTCCTTCCTTCCTTCCTTCCTTCCTCGTTCGTTCCTTCCTTCCTTCCTTCCTTCCTTCCTTCCTTCCTTCCTTCCTTCCTTCCTTCCTTCCTTCCTTCCTTCCTTCCTTCCTTCCTTCCTTCCTTCCTTCCTTCCTTCCTTCCTTCCTTCCTTCCTTCCTTCCTTCCTCCCTTCCTCCCTTTCTCCCTTCCTCCCTTCCTCCCTTCCTCCCTTCCTCCCTTCCTCCCTTCCTCCCTTCCTCCCTTCCTCCCATCCTCCCTTCCTCCCTTCCTTCCTCCCTTCCTCCCTTCCTTCCTTCCTTCCTTCCTTCCTTCCTTCCTTCCTTCCTTCCTTCCTTCCTTCCTTCCTTCCTTCCTTCCTTCCTTCCTTCCTTCCTATTTGTAATTAACAACAATATATTTTTTCTTTACTCAGGTTGATATATTTCCTATCGACTCTGTTTATCTCGGAGATTTACAAAACATTCGTATTGGGCATGCTCAGATATCTTCAGGTAAAACCTTTTGAACGACAAGTATACATGAATTAAGTAAATCTTAATTTTGGAGGGAAACATTGCCGTGATTTAAATATTCCTCTCAACGTTATGTTTGATGATTGTTTAGGACGTGGATGGTTTCTTGAAAAAGTCTTCATCAGCGAAGGTGAAAGAGAGAACCAGGTGTTTGAGTTTCCATGCAAAAGGTTTGTTTGTGTAGAGATATTTTAAGTTTAGATTGTTTATATGATGTACGTAGCCTGTTCATTAATAAAATTTGTTATATAGCTAGAGTTTCACTGGATGCAACGATGACTGTCATTGGTTGGTTTGTGGTCACATGACCTTAGCTAAATTTCAATGTCTTCCGAGCGGGCAATAATTGAGAACTTATTGCCTGCTCGGTCAATAAGTTTTCAATTGTTGCCCGCTAGAACTTTGAACTCTTCACGGTATCCTATAAACAAAAGCTTGTTTGGTACGAAAAAAGGAATATTTATAGGTCTTCAAAGCATGTGTGAAGATTAACTGGAGAAATGTATTGCTGTTCTTTTGTTCCGAGACTTATATTTGTTTGGTTGAAGTGAAATTACGGAGCTTGGCGAAATGTTTTGGTAAGTCTTAGCGTTTGTCTTTTGTGTACTTTTCCTTGATAAACGTCAAAATTATTCAGCGAAACTCAAGCTATATAACAAAACACTTAATGTCTGCTCCCTCGGGAAACAGTTAGTTTTGTTTTCCCTCGAGTCTGGATGTTTCCCTCGACTTCGTCTCGGAAAATATCAAGACTCTCGGGAAAACAAAACTAACTGTTTCCCTCTGGAGCAGACAATAAGTGTATAATATGTAATACCTTTATTTCTATTGTTGTCATTTATTTATTGTTATTTTGATTATAAGATGGTTTTCGTCCAAAAAAGATGATGGTCAAATCATTCGAGATCTTTGTGTCTCACAAGTAATTACAGGTAAGAAAACCTGAAGTTTGTCATAAAAACATATAGTAAATCTATAAACTACACAGATTTCAACTCACCTGTAATTTTGCGTGTAAGTGAACTTCACTCTTTGCTCTACGCGGAGCGAGATTAGCAACCTTGCTTCACGCCTTCTCGTGAATTAGTCAACCCTTATATATTTCTTTAAACTTTTTACGAGTTTTTTTTTGTTTTTTCTTTCTTGTTTGAAATTTTAGAGTCGGAGCTGACTGATAAACTAGATGACTATCACAGTCCTGTCGAAGCCTCGACGGACGACGAATCAAATGCAAGCTTTTCGTCGGTTGAATCCCGCGAGCGCGGGAAAGAAGCCGAAGAAAAAGGATTCTCTTCAGATGAAGAACGAACTCCAGAGAAGAAAAATAGACGGAGGAGTAATGGATGGACAAAGAAGAAAAGTAGAACGAAGAAGGATTATAAAGAAGAGAATGGTCGTAAGAAAACAGTTTCATTCGAAGGTGAAAAAGACGAAAAAGAAGACAGCAACAGAAAAGAAGAAAAACGAAAATCAGATGAGGAGAGTCGCAGTGAATCCGAAAAATCATTCTCGGAGGGTGAAGAGATGGAGGTTAAAAAGTCCGAGGTTAAGAACTCCGAGGATATAAGATTGGAGGTTAAAAAGACAAAGAGTAAAAGATCCGAGGTTAAAACGACGGAGGATAAAGAAGCGGAGGGTAGAAACTCGAAGGAGGATAGAATATCGGAGGTTGAAAACTCGAAGAAGGATACTACTAATGAGAAATTGTCGGAAGAAGAAGATTTTTGGTCAAATAGTTCTGAAAAAGGAGAACCTATACAGTATGATTTGGGTATAGATGACAACGAGTTGGAGAAATCTAAGGAAATAGAAAATTCCAACTTGCGTGGTGTTTCCTCTTCCGAGAATAATTCAGACAACGACAAAGATGAACGAGTTAAGGACGAAGATGGAAGAGACGAACGTGATGATTACGTGAGTCAAGAGAAAGAGAACAGTGAAGAAGGAGCTGAGAAGAAAGAAACTGACGATGAAGATGAACAGAGGACGGCTGGGAAGCAAGAGGATCAAAATGTAAGTTGTACAGCAACAACAATAACAGCAGCAGCAGCAGCAGCAGCAGAAGCAACAACAACAACAACAGCAACAACAACAACAACAACAACAACAACAACAACAACAACAACAACAACAACAACAACAACAACAACAACAACAATAACACCAACAACAATAACAATAACACGAACAACCGCAACAACAACAACAACAACAACAACAACAACAACAACAACAACAACAACAACAACAACAACAACAACAACAACAACAACAACAACAACAACAACAACAACAACAACAACAACAACAACGACGACACCACAACTACAACAGCCTCAACACCACCACCACCACCACCAACACCATGCACCACCAACAACAACAACGTGTTTTGTTTGTATTGCAGTCAAAGGAAGAGAACCCTCCTTCGGATCAAGGTTCAAATAAAGAATACATGGCTGGTTTCCTAGCTGGTGTGCGAGCCAGCGAACACGAGAAGGATGTACACGAAGACGATGATCAATCTAGTGATGATGATGATGATGATGATGATGATGATGATATGAATGAGTCCAAGGAAGATAGAGACTTTATCATGACAAAAGGTAGCACTGAAAGTTTGAGTTAAGAACTTGAAGCTTTCGTACGTTAATATTCGTCCCTCAACTTGGAGCTTGTAATCTTTTGTCAAAAAGTAGAGTGCTATGTAGACAGTGTTTTATATAGAGAAAAGTAGTCTGCCGAGCTTACTGTAGTTTTAATAACGAAATACTGACGTTTCGAACGGAGCCCTTCATCAAGTAAAATGTGAATTATTCCTGTACAAGCTGTCGTTAGATGTTGATACTTACAAACTTCTGAGTTGTAGACGGGATTCGAACCCACAACCTTCCGAATGGTAACCATGAGACGCTCTCGCCATTGAGCCACTGGAACTCAGATGGTAGACCGAGGTTGTGTACGAAATTTATATAACTCTGAACGAGTTGAACCGTACATATGTCACAAGTACTTCTGTTGGCTACAAGTC
>OZ036014.1:3160200-3262700 GCA_964035015.1 Corallium rubrum
TTGCTGTTGTTACTGCAGCCGTTGTTAACTAAACGTTATATTTTTCGCGATATATAGTACGGACTCAGCGATCAGTGATAGTCTTGGTGCGTCCAACAAGATAGCTGACAGTGGTTTTGGAGGACTGAGTGGAGAAGAAAGTTGGGTCAGTGATGACGACGATGAGGTAAAATAGTTTGAACTATACTCGCTGTAGCTTATCTTAGCCTCAGATTTTGTTAGGCTAATGGCCAATTGAGGGAGGGAGGGAGGGAGGGAGGGAGGGAGGGAGGGAGGGAGGGAGGGAGGGAGGGAGGGAGGGAGGGAGGGAGGGAGGGAGGGAGGGAGGGAGGGAGGGAGGGAGGGATGGATAGATAGATAGATGGATGGATGGGTTTAAGTGGATGGATGGTTGTTGCTAAACTGTGGATTTTGTCATTTTTACAAACAATTAAATAAAAATATAATAACTAAATACCTAAAATAAAATACCAGCTTTACAATATGCGATATGGTCCATTAATGTACTACTCGTGGAAATTATATTTTTGCTACAATAAAACAGGAAGACGAAAAGGAGTCGAACGACAGTAAACCATCTTCTGTCTCTGGTCGACCAAGCTCTGCCAAACGACCTGGCTCTGCTCGGAGCGATGACAGCGTGACGTCAAAGAACAGAACCGACTCCATAACTTCGATAGAGGTAATGTAGTTATTGTTAGTGCTGGGGGAAGACACTATACTACTCTCGGCTCTTTCAAAATTTTTTTAACTGTGTTTAAAACGACTTTATTTATTGAGGGTGACATATGAAAGTATTTAGATACTAATAATTGTCAGTTGTTTGCTGTACAAGCTGTGTTAGTTAGTAATACTCAGAAAAACTCTGAGCTCTAAGCGGGACTCGAACCCACAACCTTCTGAATGCTAGCCAGACGCTCTAACCATTGAGCCACTAGAACTCAGATAGCAGAGCAAAGTTATTAAGGTACGTATACCTTAGACTGTGCCCAGTCCTCCAGGAACGAGTCTTAACCGCTCGGTTACAAGTACTGTTGGTCTACGAGTCGCGTTGTGACAGTAAGTTTCCAGTTAAACACTGTTAGGTAGTTTCAGAAATTGCAGCTTGATGTTAGTAATAATTGTCAGTTGTTTGCTGTACAAGCTGTGTTAGTTAGTAATACTCAGAAAAACTCTGAGCTCTGTACAGCAAACAACTGACAATTATTACTAACATCAAGCTGCAATTTCTGAAACTAACTATTTAGATACTGATAACCCAACGGCCCTCACCCCCCTTGATGGAATTATAGTTCGTAGGATTAACTAGGGAAACTATAGATTTTACGGAGGGAGGAAAACTGGAGAACCCGTGAAAAACCCACAGGAGAGAACCAACAACTCTACTCACATGAAGCTCAGGTGGTCACTCATCCAAATACTAACCCTATATTTGATCTGGCTTAAAGTGTATATGAAACAAAAATTAAGTTTGTCTTATTTGAAAGAACTTTTAAAATAATGGGGAATATCAATTTACAGCTTTTTCATATTTTACTTAGTTCCTGAGATATTTAGACTTATGTGATATTCAAGTGAGATAACTTATGGTTCGTTTTTTTCTAATGTGAATATTATTGATCAAAATCACTTGTAACTTGTCTTTCATGTTTAGTTGCATGAACTGTAGCAATATACAAAGTTTCAAGTGATTTTGTTCAATAATCTTTAAAATATTCGCGATTTTCGAATATGTTAATTAGTGAAAAAACGAACCATAAGTTATCTCATTTGAATATCACAGAAGTCTAAATATCTCAAGAACTAAGTAAAATATGAAAAAGCTGTAAATTGATATTCCCCATTATTTTAAGAGTTCTTTCAAATAAGACAAACTTAATTTTAGTTTCATATACACTTTAAGTTCAGTGATGAGAGGCAGCGCCCTAACTGATTGAGCCACCCATGATAAACTTCCCTAACGCTTTTAACGCTTTAGAAAAAGGCAAGTACTGAATTTCGTTTTGAAAACCTATTTTCTTAATATTTTGATATCATTTTATTTTGTTTTTCAGGAGAAACAGAAATTGTACGAAAAACAACGTCAACAAATGAAGAAACGAAATTCTAGTTTTCTTGATAGCATTCGAATGGATGTGGAAGATGATTTTAGCGCCAGTTCCTAGAGAGGAAAATACCACCAATTATCGCCATAAGATAATAATTAAAATCGAGGTTTTCTCAATTTTTTTTTTTTTTACCAAAAACGCAAAAAATTTCTTTGAAAATTCAAATTTGAAATCATCCAGCAAATATAAATTCAAAACAATTTTTGGCTTTAATTTCGAAAAAAACCGTTATGAAAAATATCTTTAATTAAAGCAAAGAGGTAAATATACAATTCAAGTAAAAGCCGCTTTATTAAATCTTCATGAAAGACCTCTTGATGTACGTATAATATTTTTAGCCATAATTTTAACACACTTCATGATAGATCAATATTCTATATGCAACAGAATCGCATCGCGGTTAAACTCCTGGTGCTTCGTTTGGTTAGTTTTGAACGAGGCAGACTTTAATATTTTACTCTGTCTATAGTATTGTCAGCGTATTTTACTTTTTACTCTATTTTACTCTGTCTAACGCCAGACTATTTTACTCTCATTATAAGTCCAAACAATTTTACTCGGTCTAACGCCAGATTATTTTACTCTGTTTAACACTAAACAATTTTACTTTCGGTCTAACTCCAAACTATTTTACTCTATCTAACACGAAACAATTTTACTTTCGGTCTAACTCCAAACTATTTTACTCTATCTAACTCGAAACAATTTTACTTTCGGTTTAACTCCAAACTATTTTACTCTGTTTATCGACTGGTCTATAACCCCAGATTATTTTACTGTGGCAAACGCCAAACGATTAAACGTATTTATACATACATACACACACTGTGCATGCAATGGAGTTCATGAGCTAACTGTATGTACATATAGTTAAATTAGGACGTCAAAAGAAGACTTCAGCATATTCCTGCAGATGCTTTTCCCGTGTAGAATGCTGTGTAGGCAGTGTTTTGGATAGAGCAAAGTGAAAAGATGGTGAAGTGTCGAGATCTTTAGTAAGGAAATACTGAAAGACATTTAAATGACTTTACTAAAAATATCATCAGTTTACGATCTTTTTATTTTGAATATCTCGCTGTTGTATGATGTACATTGAAGACAGTGTAAATATAGGTATACACGAGTCGCATACTTGCATTGGTATTCCAAAAGCAGTCTGCGAAGGGATTAACTCTTTCCTGTCCGAATCGATCTTTAGTATTTTATTCTGGCTAACGTCAGACGATTTTACTCTGGGGAAGCCATCGGACGGGAGTTACAAACTATCTCCCTAACTCTTTCCTGTTCGAATAGGTCTTTAGTATTTTATTCTGGCTAACGCCAGACGATTTTATTCACCTCTGGGGAAGCCGTCGGACAGGAATGAGTTATAAACTATCTCCCTAACTCTTTCCTGTTCGAATTGGTCTTTAGTATTTTATTTTGGCTAACGCCAGACGATTTTATTCACCTCTGGGGAAGCCGTCGGACAGGAATGAGTTATAAACTATCTCCCTAACTCTTTCCTGTTCGAATTGGTCTTTAGTATTTTATTTTGGCTAACGCCAGACGATTTTATTCACCTCTGGGGAAGCCCTCGGACAGGAATGAGTTAAAAAGTGCATAAAACCCACACTTGATAATACAAAAATAATAATATACTTGTGGTGTGTAGAGTATTATAGTTATATTTATTAAAAGACCCGCGCTTTCTTTGTAAAAATATTAATAATCCGAGGTTTAAAACCGCGTCTTTTTATTGTTAAAAAGATCTTTTTTTGAAACTCCTGTATATTAAAAGGAATCTTGTATATACGTAATAAACTCTGTGATATGAATTAATTTATTGACACCCACATTGTAAAAATATTCTTGCTTTTTCTGATATTAATGAAAAAGCGTAAATCATTCTATTTATGCTGGAAGCAAGCAGTTAAATCTATTCAAATGAACTTGAAATGAAAATGTTGTTATTGCTAGTAATATTGTAATAAAAAAACCGGTACCGCGTACCGAATTTTTAATTAATCTTAAATTTTAACTTAATTAGTATTTTAAAAAACAACTTTTTTATGTGTCAGCATTGCGGTGCCCTGAAAGTTAGCTTGCGGGCGCAGCTAACTTTCAAACCGCTTTATATTCTGTGTGTGAATTCGTTCGTTCGTTATAGCAAGCGACATTTTTGACGCGGCATTTTTAACGCGATGTTTTGAACGCCACAGGCACCACAGCACTGTGTGGTTCTTATGCGTGTAGATCGTGATGAAACACTTGGCTTGCGTGCGGCGTGGTGCGGTTGTTTAATATATTGCGCACTTGAGACTGCGGTGGCTGCGTGCGTCTATTTATAGACTTTATAGTGAACGCCGCGTATTAGGTCGGCGGCGTCGCCGGCAATTTTTCGCGGAATATCTAGTAATTTTAGCGCGGTTTTATATTGGTTTTAGAAACGACTTCTGTCAACTTGCCTCATGTGTACATTTGGAAAACTCGCCGGAATTTTCTTACTTAAGTATACTGGCTATACACAAGCAATTGTTAACAATTTACGTTTCTCTCTGACGAAGGGCCTTTGCTCGAAACTTTAGAAATCCACGTTCAATATTTTCTGCAGTACTCAAAGCTTACTATATTTCGATTTGTATTGTTTACAAACGTTTGTTGCAAGACAAGACAGGCTATTTAGTACCAACTTTGCATTGCATTATACAAGTATATAAACGGGAAAAAAAGACCTTAAATATTTTAAACTTAAAAGAGGTGCAAGCTAACTGTCATAACCAAAGGGCTAGCATATTGCTATTTAGGATTTTTGGCATTTTTTTTTCTTCTTTATAAGAAACAACGTCGGAGGAAATATGAAGTGAAATAAAAATATAAGCCTCAGGTCTTTGTTGTATACCAATGTAATAGTAAGTGGCAATTTATAGTTCATATAAATTCTGGTTAATGATATAGCAATTTCACTCTGTTCTGTGCACGAAGTCATCACGTGCTTAGCTGACAGTCCATACATGACTATCGTGTACACAAACAACTCTATCCCAAGAATTCAACCTTTGTCTCTGCCACAACAAAGGCACCACACAACTAAGCACTAATCCTAGGTATGCCCATTAGTCACTCCGACCATTCGCACATCTACTTCCCTGGAGTAAGTTACTCTGATATACTACATATAGATTATCACTCGACATATTCTGTAATACACAGTTCATATACATGACCTTCTCCTGTCACATGACCCTCACTCGGTGCCATGCCCATACGGTGAACACCAGTCAGGATTATGGTCAAGATTAGGGGTTAGGATAAGGCGTTACTGTCAGCCACATATTGCTATTTCGGAGGGATGAATGCGCCGGGGTCAAATTTCTCTGGGGATCACTCTCTTGTAACACTGTCATGATCTCGACAGATGTTTCTCTCAGTTTGGTCAGTGCCACAAGAACGCGTGAAAATTGGACCCAAAAATTGGACCCAAAATTCAACTTTTTCTTGTGCCGCTGTGGATATAACTGTGGCAAGGAACGGCAGCCGCCCAGCGCAGTGTATTGCCTGTTGGCGTCAACAATATCTTGCCGCAGTAAGACCGCAGGCCTAGTCATGCAAGTCGCCGATAATTGCTACACAATGTCACAAGAAAAAGTTTCAAAGACTTGGCCTGTTACAATTTTTTCGCAACATGTTTGCAGCAAGCTCTGTGAACAACTTGTAGGAATACTGCAATAAACTAGTACTCTTATTTATATATTATATATTTAATACAGTTTGTAACCAAATTGTGGTGTCACATTTGTCACGACAAGTTTGCTATAATTCTGCAATCAACTGATTGTTATTGGCGTTGCAGCTTTGCTCTGTCAAATCAGACGGTGCGCGGGTTTTACACATTCCTGCATGATTATTACAACTGCTTGAGCAACTGTTTGTTACAAAAACTGCTGCAGGTTTGTTAATTACAACCTTTGAGACCCAGACTGTTTTTAGTGTGTTTATGGAAGCCAGACCTAACAACTGCAGTGAGAAATTTATAGTGTTTTTATGCGTCGAAGTCAAGCTGGGAAGGATAGCATAGAAATGATAGTGGTTATTGTGGGAATTCTAGAACTTTCATTTTAATTTGCAGTTGGACACCAGACGTCCTTCCTTAAGTTCCATTCCTTGTTTTTATAAAGCTCTGTATAGCAAGGAGAAATATGAGTCATCTAAATTCTAAACCGAGGCTTATTCTAGCATGAAGAGATATTGTATTGTCACTGCATAAATGAAAACTTTCTGTTTTAGAAGTTTTTATCTATGAAAACAATGATCCCCACTTTCTAACATACGACAATTTCATAGTTGAAAAAGGAAACTTGATATTTTTGTTTAAAAACCTTACAGTTACAATTCTACTTTAATAAAAATACATCTTAGCCCTTTCACTTGCTGGCTGTAAGTATGTATAAGCGTTTTAATCGAGTCAGTTTACTCCGACTAACGCCAGTCTATTGGACACAGCAAACCTATGGGGAGAGTCCTTGCCTGTTTTGGCTGGATGGCTGGGGGGGAAGGATTGGAATAAAGTTTGCCTGATATAAAAATGCTGAAACACTATTATTAATAAAAATATATGACTTGATAGTTTTATTGTTGTTTCACGCTAGGTACATACTGTGGGGCAATTGATATCTTTATCAGTTCGAAGAAATATCAAACATGCATGCATCATTAAATGATATACAGAATTTGCCCAATACAAAACCTTTTCGTTTTGTCTCATGATGGCTTAAATTTCAAAATTTTAACTCTTTGTTTAATGTTTTTACTTTTGATACATGCATGGCTCAACAAAATTTCATTGCAACTTATCCTTTCAAGTGTATTTTAAAAACTGTCCTTTCACTCTTTAGTTTCTAATGTAATGCCTTTCTTCCGTTCCTTCAACTTAATATAACAATCTTTTTTATATATATAAGATATTTTCTATTCAAGATATTAAGTTTCTATTTCTTGTTGTCATTTTCAATCAGTATCAGTCTCGATATTTTCATCGATATCAGACCGTCGCTATTAACTTAAAATTAAGTTTTTATTCTTTCTTTCCCAAAAGGTAACTATCTGCTATCAATAAATATGGCTTTTACATTAATGGGAATTGACATGTCTCAGTGTATACTCAGGCAAAGTAATGACTTCGATCTACACGTTTCGACATCCTGCTTGCGCGTTCTTAATAGATTTCGATTGCATTTCTGACCCGTTGAGTTCTAGATCCACAATTTTAACCTAAAGAGACAATGTCAAACAGTTTAAATAGTTGAACACTTTAGGAAGAGGCTAGAGTGTTAAAGGACAATATACGCTGCGTTTTATAAAATACACGAATGGCGGAAAATGCAGGTAATTTTTTACGAATGGTTGCTACAACGAAGGTTAATTATGCTTGAAGAAAGTGGGCGTAGATGCAATACCGCCTGACTACTTTTGTTTTAATTGAAATTTATTACTCTCCACAATTTATCATCGGCAGGTGGCATTTGGATAAAAAGTTTGGACAACTAATATTACCTCGAAAACCCCTTGCTTTTATCGTTGTTTTAAACATATATGCAGTTATGTCAACCTCGAAGCATTCAACAACATTAAAAATCCATGGAAATTGACCCATACGTATTTTGGGAAATAAGAAATTGCGACCGACCAGTATATAAAAAGGTGCTTAGCTTAAAACTTAATCCTCTCTTAGCTTTTCCTCTTAATCGGTAAATTATCTTGTGTTAACGGTGTGCATCCCCCCAAGTTTTTATTAAATAAATAAGGAGGAATATACATTTGTATGATCGTACGAAATGCGATTTTATTTAGCGAATTTCTTACAAAAAATAGAGCGCGGAGCAATATTTGATGTGGAGAGACATGGAATAAAGGACTACCGGGATTTCGTGATAACCAACTTTGCTTCCGAAGATGTTAAAATTTTAATTTTCACGGCTATATTCAAATATAATTTGCCGAATAAATTAGTTTTAAAAGTAAGGGAAATGTGGCTTTGCCGCGCGGTCTCTGAAAGAAAAAACCCACTTGACGAGCGGCCATTATGAAATGTCACCTCAAATTTGCGCCAAACTTATTTACTCTCAAGTTTTATAAATTTCACTGATACTTTAGAAACAGTTCATTATACATCAGGCGCTCTTATCGATCGATAAATTACAAGTGTGAAAAAAGAAAAACTTTCTATAGAGGTGGGCGTCTGAGCAAGCTGTTAATATAAATGGTTTTGATATACAATCAGAGAGCAACCGTCCTCGGGTGTTTTCAACTGGATTGTCTTCACAGCGGTTAGATATTAAAGTCTCGCCCGGCTTGGCTCACTATGCATAATTCACAGTAATCCGCGAGGACTCGTTTGTTTACTGATCTAATATGCATAGTAATTTCCATCGAAAGTATTTTGTCGCGATAAGATCTCATTATTTTGGAATCATCTTTTCAACTACACGACCCAAACTAATCAATCATGATTTGTACCACTTCCCCAAACACCGTCCGACAACAATCCGAACAATTCTCAAATTCGGGACTTTTTTCCCCTTTTGTGTCAAACTATTGCACTGTCTTTTTGGAAATTGTGTTTTGGTATTAAAAAATACCATGAATATGCTTCCAGTTTACCCCCAATCGAGTTAGATCAACGGAAACGGGAAGTGATAAGAGCCTTGCTGGATTGATTTAGACCATTACGAATCGCGGAAAATTAAACCTATTTAATTTCTCACACCACACCTGCTGGCGCCCCCTGATGGGCTTAGGGAATATTATTGATTGTTGCCGAAATCTTTAAATAGTGGCGAGAATTGCAGAAGGTCACCAGTTCTGCACTGCTCGTCACCTTGAACAGAACCACTTCACACGGGACACGCATTCCAAAAGATCTTCTCGAGAAAATGGCATTCAAACTTTTGATCTTGCTTGGGCTTGCTGCGTTTGTAGGTAAGTTTATTTATCAAAGATTCCTTTAAAGTTATGTATATACCTCCTGCTTTTTTTGGTGTTTTTTTTAAGCAACTAGAACTGGACAACGTTGATACTAAAAAACGAAGCACTATTTGGTGAATCGTTACCTATAAAAGTTTCATATATTTCTCACTCAATTTCGAAAAGCGCTGTATGCAATTTACTAAAATTATTTCTACATGTCATTTGAAGCTGTACATGGTAATTTTTTTAAATAAAATTTTTTTTAAAACCTTTTTAAGAAAATAGAATTTATGATACGTTGACCTCAAACAACGTATGTATGACACTTTCCTGAACTGGAATTGATATGGACGAAAAGGAATGATTAAAAATATGGTCTAATCCACCACACGTTTTTATGTATTTTTAAAATTATTTACACTCCTTTTCAACATTTATGAAGTTGATTTTTTCTGGGAATAAAACGAGGTTATGTTTTTTGATTATTTAATTCTGTAACGGAATCAGTATTTCACTTCTTTTTGAAGCATTTCTTCAGGATTATTTAAGTTTTCTTGATTGGAAATTGCAGATGGAGACACATAGAGTATGAATATAAGAGGCTATAGCTAGCTTAAAATACGAGTTAGCGAAACATTTCATGAAAAAGTCGTGTCACCGAACAGAAAACGCATCAGATATGAAAATACTGCCACTTTGTTTTTAGTTTGTTGCGCAAATATATTTTATCCTTTCATTCTTACAACAAGAGCTTGTATATCTCGACATTAATAAATCATTATCAATTTTCTTGTTGAATTATACTAAGATCACGCGTCGCTTCCTTATTTTCTTTGTCGTGTGACAAAGAGAAAACTTGGTTATGACCCGCCCAATGTATATACCGGACCTGTTTCTTGAAAGCGCCTTGAATAATTAGCAAGTTGTTCGACTCGGGTGCCAAAACCTAACAGCGTGTCTTTGTCGAACATGATGCCGTGTATTGATCATGAGGAAATGTGTGTATCGATAAAGCAATATAAACAAATGTCAGAACATTGTCCTTAATTGCTTTTTTAGAATAAACCTCTTAGAAATTCTTCTCGGAGATTTAAATTCCTTTTAGTAAGCTCATGAATGACGTCTCGTTCGTAAACCGTATACAAGAAGACAATATGAACTGTTATAAATTCTTCTTACTCCCTGGAGTAGTGTACAACTTAGTATATCCTCTGAAAATTAAAGCAATCATAATAAAAATACTTTGAAAACAAAACAAAAAATGTTCACACGGCTGGAGCTCTTACCACATCGTAGGAGACTTAATCGATTTTACCAAAGATTTTAAAAAAATAAAAATATATTTAATCTTGAAGCTACATTTTTTAATTTCGAAAATCTGAAAAAAAAACTTGCGATGGAATACTTTTTAAATTTTAATTTTTTTGTCGAGGACAAATTAATAAGCTGAATGTCAATACAAATTTCCTCAACATTATATCCGAGTAAGCTTCTTAGGTTGATGGATATAAATATCAACAACAATCTGGCAGTGATGTTATACAATATTAATGAGAACAATCTAGCATTCAGCTTTGCTGTGTCCAGCTAGGAAATTAATTAAAGTTTCTTGTAATGTGTCATTGTGGTTTTATTCTTGTAACGGTTGCTTGCAAACATGTTTCTTTTTAAATTCGAGGTTTTTTTCTTAAATATATGAGCTAAAAAGGGAATTTCAAACTAATATCAAGTTTGATTTGTATATAGTCTTTGACGGTTTGCAATAAATATTTTACTGTGGTACTCATCTGTTCAATTAATCTGGGTCTATTAAGGGTAGTATATGCAAAGTTATATTACTCCGCACAAAGCCTGTATATGTTAATGAGCACATTGACAGTAAAATAGTATAGTTTGGTCTTGTACTGAATTGTGTTGAATACAAGAATAATCATAGAACGCGGCATTATTTCTGAATATATGAAACAAAAGGATGGGTCATTGTAAGAACCATACAAGCATTGATATAAGGTGTGAATATAAGAATATTACTAAATATAGGCGTATATGCATTGTCTACATGCATGTAATATGTAAGTTGCATGAGTTTAAGACAAAAGCAATGATTAAACAAAAGAGCTAAAGAATATAAACTTGAACCCACAAACAAAGAAACAAAGAACTGACTAGTGAATCAGTCTATGTCTTCATAGAGGTACTTTTCCAAGAAAGAGATATTTAAGAAAATATTGCTAAAAAAAAGCTTTGTGCATATGTGTATTGCGTTGAAGCAAGCTGTTGTATCTGTATTACGTCCCTGTTTGAGCACATTTGTTCCTTCATCCCGCAATGCATGTCGGTGGGAAAGAGCCTGTATACTTGTTTACTCAACATGCATTATATAGCTCGGTTACTTAGCATTGAATATGTGTCATTCAGCAAACCGCTTTCTTGTTTGAAATGCATGAAGTCTGAGTTGAGATACTAATAAAATGATTTTACAATAGCATGACATTTAGCCTAACCCCCAGCTTAACCTTACTGCTCAGGCTAACCTGACACACTAGTATTGTAAGTTTACTCTCGCCAAACGCGATTTTCTCACAATAGTAAACCTGCTAGTGGGTCAGGTTGGCATTTAAGCTAGGAAGTAAACCAGATTCCTGACTATAGGGCTAGGATTCTTATTAAGTACTCAGGCAACTAGAAAACTACTTCGCAGATGCCGTGCTATTGTAAAAATAATTTTATTAATATATCGATCCAGACTTTACTTCAAATCAGAGAATGATTTGCTGGATGACATATTGTGCGAACCAAGTAGTTCCGAGGGGGGAATAATCTATAAAGAAAACATCCTAGATTTCTTTTTAATTGTTTAATTCGAAATTGTCGTCTAGCTGCTGCTCCTAGAACTCGACACGCGGCTCGTGGTGGCCCGGACAGAATCCAAAGAACCTACAATGATTTCCTATTCAGAAGAGGTTGGTAACTCTCGTGTTTTTATCAGTACGAATGCTGTATAATATTATGTAATATATTAAGCTTAATTTTGTCAGTGACACTGCTTAACTACGAAATCTAGTTTACTCTTCTTCTATAGAATAGCATTAAAACCAAGGTCTAAAAAGTTTTTATTTCTAATATTTTTTTAAGTTCGAACTTCGAAGCGTTGTTTTATGAATAATGTTTTGTTTTTGTATAGAGAACCCCAAAGGAGGTTGTTCTCAGGAAGAGATTGCGTTACTTGAGGGATATGGAGTTGACGTCGACGCATCTTCCCTGGACTGCTCAGATGTGTCAAATGATGTCCAGAAAAGAAGTATAATATCTACATTCCTATTGACAATAATTTGATTTGTGTTCACTCCACTCCACTCCACTCCACTCCACTCCACTCCACTCCACTCCACTCCACTCCACCCCACTCCACCCTACTCCACTCCACTCTACCCTACCCCCTACTCCACTCCACCCCACTCCACTCCACTCTACTTCACTCCACTCCACTCCACTCCATTCCACTCTACTTTACTCCACTCCACCCTACTTCACTTCTCTTCTCTTTATTGTGTTGCAATATGCTCACTATACTTTACTATATTTTATCGGGTAGCACGGGTGGCGTGTGCTGTTAGGGCGCTGCCTCTCACCGCTGTAGTTAAGCCCAGTTGGACGGGGTTAGTACTTGGATGGGTGACCGTCTGGGAATAAGCCCGTTCTCGAACTTGAATTTCACGTGAGTAGAGTTTAGTTGGTCTCTCCTGTGCTTCGAGGGTTTTTCGCAGGGTTCTGCGGTTTTCCTCCCTCCGTAAAATCAACACTTAAGTCTTAGTTTGTGTCGTGCACTTTTAACATGAGCCTCTGGCTCGGATGATTGGGCGACCACATCCTGTGCTTACGACGTTAAATAAATCATTACTCATTACGCATTTTCATATATAGTTTTCATAGGACTATTGTTCTGACATTACTATTACTTAATTTGTTGGGTTTTTCTTACTTTTTAGGTTGTTCATTAGTTTACACTGCTTCGTCAGCTTGTTGCAGTCCCGGATGCAACTGGCTTATGGAGTTTCATTGTATGAGTCCCGCACAGATGATCTGTAAGAAGTAGGCGGTTGTTTGCAGTGAAATAAAAACAACAACGAAACAAACAAACAAACCGACACGAAACAAACAAACAAACAAACAAACAAACAAACAAACAAACAAACAAACAAACAAACAAACAAACAAACAAACAAACAAACAAACAAACAAACAAACAAACAAACAAGTACTACAAACAAACAAAAAACAAACAAACAATTAAATTATCTTATGTTCTATGTATATGGTTCACTATATTAAACAAATGAATCTATTAGCTGAGACTTAGAAAATAAACTAAAATGCTATACGTTTGTGTATTCTTAATCTCTATATGTAAATTTAATTTACTTCTTGACTTTAGTTACCCTGGGTGCCAGAGGTTCTTCCACGCTCGTAGGGGGGTTAGTAGGGGATTATAGGGGATATATTTGAGGTTAGTAAAGGGTTAGCCCCTCTCACTTTACCGCCTGGCTTCCTCGTGTGTCCCCGTTATCCCCCACGAGCGTCGAAAAACCTCTGGCACCCAGGGTAGACTTTAGTTTATTCTCATCTATAAATTCATGCTAGCTAGACTGAACATATCATATCTTAAACTTGTAAGAATTAAATTATGAAACCATAAGTCTATATATACAATAAATTGCCGTGAAGTCGTACTTTACAATACAATATAATATAGTTCAGATATAATGTAAAGACTGCTAAGATATTATATATTATATAGAGGGAAAACAAGACTAACTAGTTTCCCAAAAGATCAGACATTAAGTGCTTTGTTATATGGCTGGGTTTTCTTGTTTTTGTTGGATTTTCCCTCGGGTTTAAACCTGTTTATTTGCCTTTTCACGGCGTTTTTCCAAGCTGCGAGTGGGGCAACAATTGCGTGTTGCAGGTATTTGGCTTGTCTAATGCTATGTGACTAAATGTCGACCCGATTTACATCCAGCAAAAAGCCAGCTAAACAACAAAGACTAAATGTATTGTTCAATTGCGTGCTTGTTTGTTAATTAAAATATATTCAATTAGGGCATAAATGTTGTGAATTTGTCATTTATTTTGTTTTATTCCTTATCCTTGTGGAACCGGTTACAATTTTTGATTCCCCATTACATAGTTAAGATAGTTTGTGCCTTGATAATGCTGACAACGTCGTTGACTACGGCGTGATAGCATGCTGTTCAATGGTTATGCAAGATCGTTGCGAGACAAGTTATGTACAAACTATTGCAGTGTGATAACAAAGTAGGCAGGTAGCAACATTCGTTGTATAACTGAGTAGAATTATTTGTGCAACGATTGTTGTCCAACCTGTTCCCCAACGTCAATTGCGTTGCAAGACAAGTTGTATTCAAAATTGCATTTTTAATTTGCATAATCAATAACCACAGCCCTGATAACAAATCATTCACTCAGTAACGCCGTTAAATGAAATTGACAGAGAGCGTCTTTTGGATAATCTAGACATAACAGCGCTCGGATAGATCTATAGTAAAAATTAGAAAAGCCAAAACAAAGAATTAATCGGAGAACTTGGGAAATTGCTCGACTTTTGAAAAGCTAAAAACACTCGCCTACGGCTCGTGTTTTGTTATGTTTTTCTCCAGTCTCGCAATTTCCCGCGTGTTTGGATCAGAGAATCCAAACACGGAAAACCATTTGGTATTTCCTTAATCCAAACACTGAGACGTTTGTTGAAAACCGACGCGAAGCCGAGGTTTTTGAACAAACTTTGAGGTGTTTGGATATCCTGATGAAACACTCTTCCGAGTGTATGATATAGCATCTCAAACAACTCAGTATTTTAAGAGAAAATCGGGGTAAAAGTTTGCTTAATTTATGTAATTTCTTCCTCCAATATCCAAACCACCGACACGGTACTGATTTCCTTTGTGTTTTCCTCATGAATTATTAATGAGTTTGAGATGTATGGTGACATTACATTACTTACAATGGATCATCGACACATGTAGTTTTTATCCCAAGTGATTCAATCTGTTTTTGTAATTCTTTAACTGAGAATGTACCGCAACGTTCTCTATATTAACAAAGAGTGGATTAAAATCTTTCAGTTCTTTTTCTTTTTTCTGCTCTTCTTTTGCTTTCCACCTCTTCCATCCTTTCACCCTTTCAAAACAACTTGATGTTATTGTTGGTTAGATGCTAATACAAAGATACTTACAGTACTTTTTTATGTAAGGAATGTCCAACCAAAATCCGTACTTCTGTGACTTTGTCTGGATTAAGATTTGGTACTTGATTTCTTGCCATATAACTAAACGCAAACAAAATTGTGCTACTTCCTTCCTTCCTTCCTTTCTTCCTTCCTT
This sequence comes from Corallium rubrum, assembly GCA_964035015.1. Classification (NCBI taxonomy): domain Eukaryota; kingdom Metazoa; phylum Cnidaria; class Anthozoa; order Scleralcyonacea; family Coralliidae; genus Corallium; species Corallium rubrum. Next base: position 3,175,655 of record OZ036014.1, read on the forward strand.
CCTTCCTTCCTTCCTTCCTTCCTTCCTTCCTTCCTTCCTTCCTTCCTTCCTTCCTTCCTTCCTTCCTTCCTTCCTTCCCTCCCTCCCTCCCTCCCTCCCTCCCTCCCTCCCTCCCTCCCTCCCTCCCTCCCTCCCTTCCCTCCCTCCTTCCTTCCTTCCTTCCTTCCTTCCTTCCTTCCTTCCTTCCTTCCTTCCTTCCTTCCTTCCTTCCTTCCTTCCTTCCTTCCTTCCTTCCTTCCTTCTTTCCTTCCTTCCTTCCTTCCTTCCTTCCTTCCTTCCTTCCTTCCTTCCTTCCTTCCTTCCTTCCTTCCTTCCTTCCTTCCTTCCTTCTGTCCTTCCTTAATCAGCTTGATTCTGTTTGCAAAAATGCCAGAAAATAGCGCAAAAAATTTCCTCAATTTTGATTGGCTGAGAGCAGTGCAAATTTTTGAAGCCAATGAACCAATTAAAAAAGAATAGCCAATCACGTTCTTCACATTTTGAAGGATGGTATTTTCCAATTTCGTACCCAGGCTCTTCCTTGCACCAGCTAAATTAACAAAGATGGCGGCCAAGTGGTAGTGGCGGACAATTTGAAATTATGAAGTTAATTATTGTCAAGTAAAGTGCCTGCAGGAATACTAGAAGATTCTTAGTGCTTTGAAGTAACCTTTTACAAGTAGGGGTGAAAGAAGCAGACCGTTTCAAAGTTTTTAAACTGCCAAATATGCGAGGATAATTCGACTGGCCAAAAGAGCACTGCAAATATCTCGTAAGTACTGTACCGTTGATTTGAACATTTTTTCATGTATATTATACACCATACCTGTCCATCATATAAGCAGAAAATATTTGCTTATCTTTCCAATGTTGTCTTGTTCCGTTTATAATTGCATAAACAGTGCCTTGCGATCTTTCAGCCATCTGAAGGTGTTTAATAATAGGAATATGGCCGAGTGAATTTATAAATACATGTACTGTACTCATTGTTATAATTTAACTTTGCCTGTTGTGTTAAGTGAGTGTATTAGTATATATGTAATCAATTCATAGTGCAATTTAATGTAATAGATAAGCGAGATTGGTTGGAGAAATGAGATGCAACAATGCAAGCCAGCTGCAGAGTTGGGCAGCGGCGCACCCGAGATAAATTGAAATAGACTTTTTTGCACACCTGAAATGTATTACATAATAATTCTCGTCATTACTCGTGCACCTACAAGCGAGTAAGATGACAGTCATGCAAGTACTGAAAGTACAATGTTTCCTGAGAAGATGTTTCAATATTAATTAGTTAATTTTTTGTCAGTAAAGTTGTTCTAATTCTTTAAAAGTTTTCATGGAAATAATAACATTCAAGTTTTGTGGAAACACCACGTAAAATATTTATTTGCTAAGCTTTCAGCCTGTTGACTCAGGCCTTCATCAGAGCAATATAATAATGAGGTGTTGGCGAACATACAGGCTGAAGTCTTAGCAAATAAGTTTCGATAAACCTAACTTGAAAGTTGTTCTAGCTGGAGTCAGAGAAGAAACTAGAAAGTGTTTTTGCCATGGCTCAAAAACACACGGCAAATTAAAGTGAAAGGGTTACCTGTGTGTGTGTTTGTCTATATACCTTTTTGGCTGCTGCTCCCCAAAATGCTTTTTGTTTGGCACACTCGTAAGGACAATGTTTGTAATTTATTCCTGGTTCTTGTGTCATACCACACCATTGCACTCCATCAGCAAGGTACCTGAAATAGGTGTGATCAGTGAAAATGAAAAAATCTAATTTATGTGTTTAATCCTAGTATGGGGGATTACAAACTTGATCCATTTCTAGGGCTGCCAAGAGTATTGTGATATATATATATATATATATATATATATATATATATATATATATAAGTGGTCTTACCTCAAAATGTTGAGCATTGCAACTGTCCGTTTCACACAACTGTCAGTTTCCCCATGTGTAACTGACAGTTGCGACACTCAACATTTGGAGGTAAGACCACTTAAACTATATTATATTCGCTCTACCTTTATGGTATTGAACGCTTTCCGACATTCTGTGAACAAAGTCACACGTGCTCGTTTGTATATATATATATATATATATATATATATAACTATATATAACTATATATAACTATATATAACTATATATAACTATATAACTATATATAACTATATATAACTATATATATATATATATATATATATATATAACTATATATAACTATATATAACTATATATAACTATATAACTATATATAACTATAATATAACTATATATATATATATATATATATATATATAACTATATATAACTATATATAACTATATATAACTATATAACTATATATAACTATATATACTATATATATATATATATATATATATATATATATATACACATATACATATACTCACTAGACACAATATATCTTACCCAGCAAAGGTGTCCTCTAATGCAGTGAATCTTGTATTGAAACTTGACAGTTCGTGTGTGATGTCCCGTGATCCAGACCACAACATTGACTAGCAAGGAAAGAGGTTTAATCTAATTAGTTTTAACCAGACTACACAAAGAAAACCTGTGGTGTCTGGTAGACTCAAACTGGAAGCATTCTTCTCATGCGCCCAAGCTGAAATTTAAACTGTCAAATGCATCAAGCATGGGAAGCGAACGTGTGTCACAGACTGACGTAAAAGGCACGTGCGCTAACGACTTTACCACCAACACCTTAACACGCCTAACTCCCTCTTTCCTTGTAATAATATACATGTAATTGTACAAATACTATAATAAAAGTAGTGTGCTGCGTAGGCAGTGTTGAAACAACAATCGAAATATAGTAAGGTTAGATATACTGCCGAAACAGAGAACGTGGGAGTCTAACGTTTTGAGCGAAGGCCCTTCGTCACGTTTTGACTCTGACAACTAGACTCCTGCGTTCCATGTTTTTATTCAGCTTAACTATATTTCCAATTGTACAAATAGATTACTTCTAATTTTAAAAATGTTGTTAGTTAAAGTGTAATATGAAATGAAAATTAAGTTTGTCTAATTTGAAAGAACTCTTGATGTTGTAATGTAATCTACAGTTTTTCCATATCTTACTTCGTTCTCGAGATCTTGCCAGTTGTTTGATATGTAAATGATCACACTGTATACATCACATTGTATAATGAGCTACTGAGAAATCGTGCATATCATTGATATTAATGTGTTAAATTGCTTGAACCTGTGTTTATTTAAAGTCATGAGACAAATACACCTACATGCCCAGTTTCGGGTGAATTTGTTCGATAACTTCAACAATATTCCTATTATACAATGTGACGTATGCAGTGTGCTCATTTACATATCAAACAAATAGTAATATCTCAAGAATGAAGTAAGATATGGGAAAACTGTAGAAGATGTTACTTTACAATATCAAGAGTTCTTTCAAATTAGACAAACTTAATTTTCATTTCATTATTCATATACACTTTAAATTACCTTGTTCACTAATGGCTTTTCGTGAATCATTTCAAAAAAATTATTATAATCCTCCAGCGTCACATCACACGGTTCTTTGTAAGCAAACCCAGCGAGAAATGCTTCCCAGAGTCTTCCACACTTTACTGGCTTCAGAAGTTCAAATTGATTTTGATAATTCCAGCATTTACCAATAAATATTTCCTTCAAATGTTTATCCGTCCCTTGGATCAATTTAAATCTCCATCGCTGGGCTTTTTCAAAATCAGTGACTTTCTTCGGGCGGTGTTTTTTTGTTTTATTTCGATAGATATGATGGAGCTGATTTTTTTTCATAGTTTTTCCGACATGTACGGCTAAAGGGATGGCCAAGGGAAACTGTACTGTGTATGGTTCTTTTATTGGAATGTATGTTTTAACATCGTGATTTACGAAAGCTGTATTTGGCGTCACCGGACTAGCTATATTATTAGTGTTTGTGGATTCTGTATTATACGGTCTGGCTGTTGTTTGCCGTTTGTAAAATTGTTTAAGTGCGTTTAGCGTTAGTCCGCGATAGTCTTGAGCATTGGTAAGACACTTGGGATCTAGAAAAGGAAAGAGACAAGATGTAATTAACGTTTTACAGTTAGTTCTTGCTGTATAAGCTGTCGTTATATAGATGTTACCGTCGGAATGGAAATACTTTCCCACTTCCACTTCTGTGGTTGGTTGTGTATTTCTGTAGCCGCTACTGAAAGGTGAGGAATGTCTAGTGATAAAAGTCACCAATTCTTGATGTATATTCATTTGTTGGTATCGATCTGGGATAAACATCTATTGTATTATGAATAAATGCCATTTAAAGCTAAAATTATACTATTTATGTACAGTTTTCAACAAAATATTTCCTCAGGCTTCGATAACGGCTACAGAAATACGGTAATACGCAACGAACTACAGAGGAAGAAGTGGGAAGGTATTTCTGAGCATGACATTGTGGTCGTTTTTCCCGTCTGCACATGCAACATTAACTACAATCACTATATACATGTACTGTACACACACACACACACACACACACACACACACACACACACACACACACACACACACACACACACATATATAATATATATATATATACAATTACTGATGTACAATGTTTTTTAGACTTCAATGTCCAATATTGTACTACTGTTTAACACTTTATCTGCACTCATGTTTAGAGGTTTTATCACATTGTATACTCTGATGAAAGGCTCATCTCGAACACCAGTCTTTCGTTACTAAAAACATCGGCAGTTTACCATCTTTTGACTTTGCTTTACCTAACATTATGTCTACGAGCAAGCAAACTCGCGTTTAATGTTGTATCATTTTTACTGGATTATTGTAACTATATACACACTGATATTTCTTGATTTATATACAGTTGACTCTCCCGTAAGCGGACACCCTCGGGAATCTGAAAAAGTGTCCGTAAGTGGAGTTGTCCGCTAACGGGAATATAGTTCTCGTAAGTGGACACTTGTCGAATATATGAGTTTTGTCCGCCTACAGGAGCTTTTACTGGTGACTTTCAATGGTATTCACACAAAATGAAACTTAGAATAATAATAATAATCTTTATTTCCATCACACCATTATTGGTACATAGGATACTAATACAAATGTTAATACAAAAAAAAAGTTATTCACCTAATAAACTAATTACCTGCAGTAGAGTCATTGAAAATCTTGGTTAAACTATATACATATTTGGCTGTACATTCTGTTATGCATTCATCATGCATAGCCATACAATAATGAAATAGATCGTTTTTACTCAACAATTTAAAGCTACTATTAATATTTGATATCTCGTTTATGAAATTTTCTCGAAGATTTACTAATTTATCATTATTACAATTTGAGAAATAATGATATTCGTCACCTACATCTTTTGACTTACAAATGGGACATAATCGTAAATTGTATGCGATATTTGTATATCGCCCAACTTCACTTGGAAACTTACGTGCGGATACCCTAAACCTTGTAACCACTTGACGATGCTTTACATTTTTGACTCGAGATAAATAACTTTCAAATTCCAAATGTGGTTTCACAAGGTTTAAGATACGCAATTTACTACATTGTTGAGTCTGATCTTTCCATAGTATTATATCTTTTACACAATTCATTTTTGATATATTTAGATAGATTATTAATATAGAATGTCTTAAAATGATTGCTTGTTTTATTTAGTTATTCAAGGCTTAAATAGCCAAAAACGTTTCGCAATGAAATGTCTGAACACCCTCCATAATGCTCATAAGGGTTTTAGTGATTGGATTATTTTTCCGGGGTGTCCGCTTATGGGAGTGTAAAAACAAAAGAAAAATCCAAATTATAACCATCAAAAGTGTCCACGTCCGCTTACGGGATTGTCCGGCTACGGAAATGTATAAATACAGAGTTTCACTGAGAGTTCAAACGGGGTTTTGGAAAGGTGTCCGTATAACTGGAGCTGTCCGCTTACGAGAGTGTCCGCACAGAGAGAGTCAACTGTATTCGTATAGGATACTAGGGACTTTAAGAAAACACAGCGACTACGACTACGGCAACGTGTTTGCACAATAGAAATTTATGTCAAATACAAAGAGCTTTTGCAAATGACGGTCTCAAGAGTAATTTTCACGCCGTCGTGGCTCTGTTGACAACGTAGAAAAAGCATTTTTACGTTGTAAAGACAACGCGAAACCTGAGTCACTACAGAAGCCTTAGAAAAGCTTAACCTTACTCTCGCGACTAACATAGATTGAACAAGTATTTTTCTTTAAGAGTTTAAGAACAAAACGAGTCCGTGCGATTATCTATCTTGAAATTTGAATGTATTAATACACAACCATTTTCTATCACTGTTAAACTTTCTACCGTAGCCGTAGTCCGTTGTTTGAATCTTAAAGTCCCTACTAATTGAGCAGAGAAGAGTGCTTGGCGTTAGTCTAGACCAACTCAAAACAATATTTGTATCGGAACAATTAAGTGTACACCGTATTTGTCTCAGTTTAACAATAGATAACAAGCTGTTTCACAGTTCTTTATTACACTGTGGGTTGTATCAGTTAAAACAAACTACAGAGTCTTTGCAACAATAAGAAAGCGGTCACAATGACAATATTTACTTACAATATATTCACTTTCATTATTTGATTGACAATCTTCGTGCAATTTATCACCTACCTGATACAAAGAATAAACATAAGAGTACTATCTTCCAAAAATCATTTCTTTGCGTTGATTTTCTTTCAAGAATCATTTTTAAGTACAAAAGGTCATATTAAAGTTGACTTCCATTTCAAGGTGTTTACCAGTCTTGGTTCTTTACGGTTCGTTTCATTACTAAACCGGCAATTTCACGTTTCGTTGGCCCTCGATTGTTGAGTCTTGTCGTTTTGACATTTGAAAAGACATTTCTAGTTCATCATGTCATTTTTCCCCCCATCTATTTCTAAACTGTTCTCTCTAGAAATCTGTAGTAAGGGTTATCCCTCATTGGTCCAGTGTTACTACAAGAAGACACAGGAAAAACTGGACCAATGAGGGATGACTCTTACTAGACTTCTAGGGAGAACAGTTTAGATATGACTGATAGACTTATCCAGTATAAATAAAGTTAGTTTAGTTTACTCTGGTTTTCCCCTGTAGTAACACTGGATCAATGAAGGATGGTTCGTCCTGTACCTCTAGGAAGAACAGTTTAGATATAACTGATAGAGTTATCCAGTATAAATAAAGTTAGTTTAGTTTCCTCCAGTTTCTTCATGTAGTAACACCACTGGATCTCTAGAGAGAACAGTTTAGATACCTGTGGTATTTGGTAGAGTCAAACTGGAAGCACTCTTCTCGCCTGTGAACAAGATGAAATTTTAATCAGTTAAATGCACTGAGCCGGATTTGAACCTGGGCCACAGACTAAAAAACTATCCCTGGGTTACTGAGGTAAAAGGCACTGTGTGTTAATCACCCTGCTATACCAACACACCTATCTATGTCCATCCAACCCCGAACCTCCCTATTTATTTATACCCCTTTCACATGCATTCTTGATATTAAGGGCCTGTTTATACAACCCCGGTGTACCGGGATCTCGGCTTGTAGATAATTTACTGTTATTTTCGCAGTTGCATTTATATATGGAGACCGGGACGTCCCGGTTTAAGGGGTTCGGGATCTCGGACCCCATCCACACGTATACGTTTTCCTAGCGTTTTCATATTGTTTCAGGTAATGAGAGCATTGTTTTCTGCTCCCCTGAGGACCGAGAACGATATAAAAACGCTATAAAAACGCATATGTGTGGACATGGCCTCGGTACACCGAGACAGATTTTTTCCCATATAAACGCGGCATCCCGGTATACCGGGATGAAATTTACTGAACTACAATGCTTGTAACTTTGAATATTACGGTCAGAATTTCAGGTCTAAAGACAAAACACTGAATAAAAGTGAAATAACTTTTAACATAGTAGAATTAGGGTGAGTTTTTGCTTTTTTGTCCATTTCCTTAAATTCTCGAGCTTTTTGATCGGTCAACCGGGACTAGCACTTTGTTTACTCCATATAAACCTGGGATGAAATTCATCCCAGGCAATCGGGACATCCCGGTACACTGGGATCATATAAACAGGCCCTAATTGTATTAAGATTTGTCTATTGACATGTATTTATTGTTCCTGATTTATTTTAAGCAGGTGGAACTTTAAAAATAATTTACGGTTGAGCGGTTTTATAATAACTTGGTAACTGGCGTAAAATACAATAAGACCCGAGATAGATCAAATATCAATTTGACAATTATAATAATGATTTTTTACAAAGTAATTATCCTGGAGTTTATATTCCTTTCAAGTGACTCAAGTGACATGTAGTGGGGATTTTAAATTGGTTTCTTCTTCAACGGAGAAAATAATGCTTAGTATATTATTTCTTGTGTTTTGTTTTGGAAATACTGTATTCTTAACGCAAGGTAAGGGATTGTTTGGCCATGAATTTCACTCTTCAATTATTTTTGACATATATAGGTGCTAAGTTGGTGCTTTATCATGGTAGATTTCATAATCGTTTTGTGTTGTTGTTTGGACTGTGTTTATAACTTTGGTGTCGATTATTATTGTAACAATAACTGTATCAATTAAGTGACGCTACAGCGCGCGGTAAATTGAAAGATGCGTTTTTGAAACACACGTTAGATTAGATTAACCAGGGTATTACTTTGGGTTGGTAGACTTTTTGGTTGTTTTTATAGTGAGTGAGTGTATGATTTAGCGAGAGCAAAAGTAGAGGGCCAATCATTCCTATATACTTGCAGCCGGTGGCTGAGTTACGAAGGACGCAGGTCAACGTGGCCACGTTGAAAGCATATCAAAGCCAAAGGCACTTTTGGTAGCTACCATGCGACACATGTCAGATCATGGAGCACGGCCAACATCTATAGGTGGATTTATTTTATGCAGGGAGGAAACCCGGAAAATGCAGAGAAAAACCCCTCGGAAAACAGGAAAGACCAATTTCCACAACTCTACTCATGAAAATCAGAACTGGATCATTTCAAAACGGTCAATGTAGCGTATTTTAAATAACCATGCACTTTGAAATACAGTGTACTCAGACGTTAGACATTAATATGTACTCTACCACAATGCTGGAGCACTATTTGTGCCTTTTGTCCCTTTTTAACTGTTCTAAAATAAAAAATAAACAAACAAAAAAACTAGACACACTGCTATTGTTTTTTCGTTTTAGGATCGCCCAAATCAAGATGTGCTGTCGTGGTATTTTTCAACCAATCATCTTTCAGTAGTGATGCGGATTTTTCTAAATCTGTCCAAAATATTCAAGGACTTACAGTTAACAAGACTAATGTCTACTTCTCTGATGATCCAGATACATTTAAGGTTAAACATGGAGCATTTATTGACGCTCCTGGATCATTTGCTTTGGAATCTGAAAAATATCCTGGAATGTTTTTACGTCGAGAAAATCACACCATTGTTCTTCAGCATGAACGATCGACCGACACGTTCAGTAAGTTTGCAGAAAGAAATAATCTTGCTTCAGCGCTAACTGAAGTACTTTCATTAATTGTACTTTATTATATAAGTTGAAGCTAGTAATTACTACCAAAATCAGTAGAGTGTCTTTTCCGGAAGAAAAAAGGTTGTCTGGAAGGCGGCCAAACGTTTATGTTTTGTGACGTCAACGGCTCAGGAATGCAGCGTGGCGTGTGAACGAATTCAACGAAATCAACGAATTCTGTTGAACAAGATGTTTTTTGAATGGCGTGTACTACAGTATCACATTTATTTTACACTACGTTCAAAATTAGCATCTTATTCAACTGAATTCGTCTAGTTTGTTGTATTCGTTCACACACCACGCGGCATTCGCGAGCCGTTGACGTCACAAAACATAAACGTTTGACCGCCTTCCAGACAACCTTTTTCTTTCAGAAAAGACACTCTACTGATTTTGGTAGTAAAATGGCTTTAGTAAAAAGTACGATAATAGAAATCTTCAGTATAATTCTTGGAGACAATTTTCACGGTTTGAATGAAAAGTAAGAGTATACTCAGAGTCGTCAAAGAAACATTGTTTTGAAGTAAAACACTTTATGTACTGTATAATAAACGAGCAGGAGTGTTTTATCAGATATAAAGACACGAGGTGAAGCCGAGTGTTTTTATATCTGATAAAACACGAACTGCGAGTTTATTGAACGGCTTCAAAAACGAACCACTTGGTAAGTTCATTGGCATAGTAAGTTTGAAAAATAACCTTGTCTAAGCCGAGAAAATCAACGCTAAAGTTTATGTAAATCAGGAGGTGTCTTTATCACATATAAAGACACTGATTAAACTATAATTTCTTTTGAATTTTCCTCATGAATTATTATTGAGTTTTTGAATAAAGTATAAAAGTAATTTACTTTAACAGTGAAGTAAAAGTAGCGTGCTGCGTAGGCAGTGTTGAAATACAAATCGAAATATAATAAGGTTTGATATACTGCCGAAATTATGGAACGTAGTTTTCTAACGTTTCGAGCGAAGGCCCTTCCTCAGAGAGAAACTAAGGCCCTGTTTACATGGAGGTAGGGTGACCTTCTAGAAGGGTTACTCTAGTGAAAGGGTTACCGTAGTTCATTGTCTTTCCGTGTTTCGTTTACATGAGTGCTATAGGGTGACCCTGGGGGGAGGGTTACCCTATCAGCTTGCTAGGGTAACCCTGGCGGCAGGGCTATCTTTTTGTTTACATAAGCCATGTAAACGCGTTTGCTAGGGTGACCCTGGCAGCCGGGTTATGTTTCAATGAGAAAAAAAAACGCGTACCGAACAAAATGTCTTAACGATTTTGTGGCTGCCTTTCCTGTTCTTATACACCTTGTGAAGTCTTTTGAAGATATCGAGCAAATGACGCCAACAATAACATGTAAACCGAAAATATAGGAAAATGGTCACGCAGAAGTAATGTGACCCTACTAGAAGAGTTAACCCTGCTACAAGGGTCACCCTACTCCATGTAAACAAGGGCTATCTTTTGACTCGCTTCAAAGGGTACCTCCATGTAAACAGGGCCTAAGGGCCTTCGTTCGAAACGTTAGAGATCTACGTTCAATAATTTCGGCAGTACTTCAAACCTTACTATATTTCGATTTGTAATTTCCTTTAGTAAACTGCTTGAATGAAAAATAAAAGTATTTTTCTAAAGAGATATTTTGAGCAAAAAGTAAACGTATTTCAGAATTATCCTTAGAGAAACATGAAGGGAAAATTTCATGTATTTTCAAATAAATGTAATAAACTGACATTTTCTCTTCGTAAATCTGTGTACAAGGTACAAATTATAACTGGTTTTTGTTTGTTATTTCAAGGGCCATATAACTCTTTGTTCTTTAACTTATATTTTTAGAAAACGATGCTACATTTTTAATGGATAATCCTGAACAAAATCAAACTTACACAAGTTTGACATTATTTTCACATCGTTCTTGGAAACTGTTCTCCTTCCCAGACTCCAAAGATTTTCTTATTTTTGATATTCCAAATGACAATATGACCTCAGATAAAGGTCCTGATCTTCTGGTCCTAGCCCAGCCATGTATGCACAGGGATACTAGTGAAAGGAAAGGTGAATAGCTTTTTGCATAAGGGTGGTATGTGTTGTATTGGTGGTGGTGGTGATGATTGTGTTGTTGTGTTGTTGTTGTTGTTGTTGCAGTGGTGGTAGTTTTGTTGTTGTTGTGGTTTTGGTAGTGGTGGTGGTGTGGTTGTGGTGGTGGTGGTGGTGGTGGTGGTGGTGGTGGTGGTGGTGGTGGTGGTGGTGTTGTTGTTGTTGTTGTTGTTGTTGTTGTTGTTGTGGTAGTTGTTGTTGTTGTTGTTGTTGTTGTTGTTGTTGTTGTTGTTGTTGTTGTTGTTGTTGTTGTTGTTGTTGTTGTTGTTGTTGTTGTTCTTGTTGTTGTCATTGTTGTGGTGGTGGTGGTTGTCGTCGTTGTTGTTGTTGTTGTTGTTGTTGTTGTTGTTGTTGTTGTTGTTGTTGTTGTTGTTGTTGTTGTTGTCATTGTTGTTTTTGCTGCTGCTGTTGTTGTTGTTGTTGTTGTTGTGGTGGTGGTTGTTGTTGTTGTTGTTGTTGTTGTTGTTGTTGTTGTTGTTGTTGTTGTTGTTGTTGTTGTTGTTGTTGTTGTTGTTGTTGTTGTTGTTGTTGTTGTTGTTGTTGTTGTTGTTGTTGTTGTTGTTGTTGTTGTTGTTGTTGTTGTTGATGTTGCTGTGGTTGTTGTTGTTGTTGTTGTTGTTGTTGTTGTTGTTGTTGTTGTTGTTGTTGTTGTTGTTGTTGTTGTTGTTGTTGTTGTTGTTGTTGTTGTTGTTGTTATTGTTGCTGTTGCTGTTGTTGTTGTTGTTGCTATTGCTGCTGCTGTTGCTGTTGTTGTTGTTGTTGTTGTTGTTGTTGTTGTTGTTGTTGTTGTTGTTGTTGTTGTTGTTGTTGTTGTTGTTGTTGTTGTTGTTGCTATTGCTGTTGTTATTGCTGTTGTTGTTGTTGTGGTTGCTGCTGCTGTTGTTGTTTTAGATTCTAACTTATTTACCATTCTTAGTTATCGAGTATTCAAAATCAAAAGTTGATGTTATTAAAGAGGAAGATGACGGCTCCGTATCAACACCGAAACCTATCTTGTCAAATTCTGCCATCAGTTCTGATCCAACATTGAATCCAAAAACAGATGCAAAATATCTCACAGGTGAGTTTGGGAAAATATATGTATGGAATAGTATGTCTACATGTACAACAAACTGTACCGTTTAACTGTTTAATTGTAAGTTTTTTTAAATTCTTTCATTATTTATGAGTGACAAAACAAATGTTTTACGGCTCAATATCTTATTTTTCAACTTAACATCTCAACGACTCAACTTCTCTACTTGTACGTCGTGTTAGCTAGGCTGCGTGTCTCTTGGCTACCTTGCAGTAACTCTTTTTTTTTTATTTTTCTGTTTTTATAAGCTGTGACGAATAAAGGAAATTTGAAATCTATTTCTAATGAATACTCATTTGAAAATTTTAAAGGTAAGTCACTTTTTGTGAACACTTCTATCATTGTATTGTGGGTATAACTAGGGTCTGAATAAGTAGACTTACAGTGCATATACAGCAAAGTGGAAAGGTGTTAAACTGCCTGAAATAGTTGAAAAGCAAATAAAGCAAAATAAAGCGTTTCGAGCGAAGCCCTTCGTAGTGAAGCCCTTCATCGGAGTAAAACGTGTTAGATGAACCTGTGTTTGTGTAAGTAGGCTTAAAGACGTAGTTACACTGGTGATTAACAATCTTTTTGGATTCCTCTTTTTAGTTCCTGACTTTATCATGCATTATTTGCTGGAAGACGCCAAGAATGCTGGAGACGGTTAGTGTATTGTATATATGAGGATTTATACTATAATAAGTTCTTGCCAGTTTTTATTTTTTCTTATCATCTTGCTTGTGTCTTTGCTTCAATTTCTCTTCTTTTTCTTTTAATATATTTCTTGATCTTTTCTACTTTTCCTCCTCCTGATCACTATGCCTTCTTTTTGTTCTCTTATCAAGGAATGGAAACGCCAAGCCCAGAGAGTCATTCTTCAACTAGTATTGTGTCTGATAATGACCAGCACCAACAGCAACAACAACCAAATACAGGTATGATGGTGGTGGTGATAGTGATAGTGATAGTGATGTAGTGGTAATGGTGTTGGTGGTGATGGTGATAGTGGTGGGTGGTAATGGTGATAGTGGTAATGGTGGTGGTGGTGGTGGTGGTGATAGTGGTAATGGTGATAGTGGTGATGGTGATAGTGGTGATGGTGATAGTGGTGATGGTGATAGTGGTGATGGTGATGGTGATAGTGGTGATGGTGGTGATGATGGTGATGGTGGAAATGGTGGTGGTACTTGGTAGTGATGATGGTGATGGTGGTGATGATGCTGATGGTGATGATGATAATGATGGTGGAAATGGCGATGGTGTTAGTGATGATTGTAGTGGTGGGTGTCAAGAACATTTGACTCACATTTACATATGTAAACGTTTACCCACGATTTGAATTCACATAACTTTCGAATTCGATCCCAAACTTATTCTCTTATAACATCCATATCGTTTCAGAACATGAGACAAAGATTCCAACAACCAAACAGAAAATTAGTGAACTTTCTAGTTTAATTGAAGACCCAGATATGGACGATAGTAAGTTATGATTGATATATCAAAATATTATTTAAAAGAGCTAAGTAAAGTATGTTTTACCTGCATCGACTGTGATTAAAACATACTCAGTTGAGGTCCTGTAAGTTCAGTTGAGTCCCGAGTACATTTAGTTATCTTCCTGATTTTACTATCCTGCTCAAATCAACTAAGTTTTCCTGAAAATGATTGTTGACTTTTTGTAGTTGTAAAGAATTTAAACGATCTTCAGTATGGCTCCAAGGGATGTAAGTGTTGTGAATTGTTTCTTTTGTAACCTTGGAAATTCAAAATTAGATCTTAGCTGGAAAACAGTACGTGAGTTTTAGATTGATGATGGGAACCACACGTCAATGAAACGGTTACTGTCATCATTGCTGAAATTTCTGAATTCTGGCCATTTTTTTTCTGACCAGGTAAATTATTGGTTGCTGAAGATACCATTGACGAAGATGCGGTTTCAAAAGACAGCGTTACTCGCCCAAAGAAAACCCGAGGTACTGTACCTGATTAAGACTATGGTATGGTATGGTGTGGCATGGTGTAGTATGGTGTGGTGTGGTATGGTATGGTATGGTATGGTATGGTATGGTATGATCTGGTCTTGGTATGGTATGGTATGGTATGGTGGTGTGTGGTGTGGTATGGTGTGGTATGGTGTGGTATGGTGTGGTATGGTGTAGTATGGTGTGGTGTGGTATGGTGTGGTATGGTATGGTGTGGTATGGTATGGTATGGTGTACTATGGTGTGGTATGCTGTGGTATGGTATGCTGTGGTATGGTATGGTATGGTATGGTATGGTATGTTATGGTATGGTGTGGTATAGAATGGAATGAAAGGTGTGGTATGGTATGGTGTGGTGTACTGTGGTATGGTATGCTGTGGTATGGTATGGTATGGTATGGCATGGTATGGTATGGTATGGTATGGTATGTATAGAATAGAATGGAATGGAATGAAAGGTATGGTGTGGTATGATATGGTATGATATGATATGGTGCGGCATGGTATAGTGTGGTATTAGCAAACACACAGGTTACGTTAATATTTAATACTTGTAGTATTAGAATGATTATATTTACGTTTGTGTTTAGAATGCGTTGACGAGTTTCCTGACTCATGTAAAGAAATGGCAGACAAAGGCTACTGCTTGGCTTTCAAGTCACTTATGTCTTCAGTTTGTCGCAAGTCATGCAACCTCTGCTGTAAGTTTAAGAAGAAACAGTTGTAATGACAATAATTCTATTGCAACACTAAAAATATTGCAAGTCTCAGCCTTGACGTCTGTCGTCTTGTCTTGTCCTATTTTTTCTGGTCTGGTTTTGTCTTCAGTCATCAAGTTGGTAACACAATGTTCATTTAATTTTATCTTGCAGCCAGTTTAGTAGATACTGGTTTCACTTCCTGTACCAAGACTTGCGGAGGGGGACGTCAGATGCGTATGATAAAGATTCATCGTCGTGAATATTTACAGACACGACGATGTAACTCTCAGCCTTGTCCTGGTGAGTTTGGAGCGAAGAGAATGGTACCGTCTTTTTTATTCTCTGTTTTACTGCACTGACTGTACCACACGACACAACACCACACTACATCGTACGAACTACACTACACTACACTACACTACACCACACCACACCACACCACACCACACCACACCACACCACACCACACCACACCACACCGCACCGCACCGCACCGCACCGCACCGCACCGCACCGCACCGCACCGCACTACACCACACCACACCACACCACACCACACCACACCACACACACACACCACACTACACTACACTACATCGTACCACACCGCACTGCACCACATCACATCACACAACGCCACACCATACTACATTGTACCACACCACACTACACCACACCACACCACACCACACCACACTACACTACACTACATCGTACCACACCGCACTGCACCACATCACACAACGCCACACCATACTACATTGTACCACACCACACTACACCACAACACACCACACCACACCACACTACACCACACTACATCGTACGAACTACACTACACTACACTACACTACACTACACCACACCACACCACACCACACCACACACCCACACCGCACCGCACCGCACCACACCACACCACACCACACCACACCACACTACACTACACTACATCGTACCACACCGCACTGCACCACAACACACAACGCCACACCATACTACATTGTACCACACCACACTACACCACATGGATCACACCACACCTGACATCACACCACATCACACCACACCTGACCACACCCCACTACACCTCACCTCACCTGACCACACCACACTACATTATCATTGATAAATGAATCGTGATAAGGTAACGTGGTGGTAATTGTTCATGTAGTTTTCTTCATTCTTGTTCGACAGTTGACGGAGGATACAGTGAGTTTGGTTATTTCACTGAATGCAGCACTACATGTGGTAAAGGAGTAAAGTATCGTCGACGAACATGCACAAGACCTCGTCCTCAGTTCAATGGCAGATCATGTCGAAGACTAGGTCCTTCTATTGAGTCCAAGGATTGTGATGCCGGACCATGCCCGAGGGATCGTCAACACGACAAGCATCATGGAATGAAGAAGAAACATAGCCGTGGTGAGTAGTATTAGAGAGCTTAAGCATATTAGGCGTTTTTGAGACACGGACGGTGACCGGAAGAACAGGAATACAATACAGAACTACTGAACCACGTATTCTTTGAAAAGACTTTTTTACCCAAAAACAAAGGCTATGAATAATCACATATCTAAACTGTTAGCTCATAAGCTTAAATTTCATCTTTATATAAAAATACAGTTCCTTTATTTTATATTGTAATGTAATAATGAAATTATCCCCCTTAAAATAAAAGTTTCTACTTTAAAAGTATGTCTATTGTAGTAAAACAACCATGACAGGCCTCAACGTTGTAGAAGTTCCCGTCGTCTCAAGAACGTGAAAATGCTCTCAGTGATGTCTTGTGTAGAACGACGACGGCGTTAACTTTGCTCTTGGATTTTAAATTGCTCATTATCATTGTTTTGAATGAAAAATGCTATTGAATTTAATCGCCTTCCGTGGCTCTACAACGCCTGTATGTTTAAGCTCTCTATTGTTAGCATGTATTGGGCCACTGGAGAGTTGAGACTAAGTTGGGTGGGATTATCTACTGACTAGGGGTCTGTTCACACAAGGGCGCAACCAAGAGTTTTGAAAAGGGGGTCGTTTTTAGGACAAAGTGACGACAAATCTAGCCGGGGAAATTTTTGAACTTTGGGTCTGTAAAATGGCATTTCCTGCATTGAAGATACTTGTGACCCAAGTAATAAAGGTTTTAAATCACATGTTTTAGGCGTCAGAGAAAGTAGAAGTAATTTTTGATGTCCAAAATTTCCCTCGCACCCCCAAAAAGGGGATTCGGTCGCACCCCCCTGACCCCCCTCTCGTTGCGTGCCTATGTTCACATGAGACCAGTATTTCACCCTTCCACTCCCAAATATGGAATTTTCTGTACTTTATTATTTTACTCTGTCTAACGCAAGATTATTTTACCCATCAATGAGAGAGCTCCAGGAAAGTTTGGAGTGAAAGTGTTAAGAAGTTAACTGCAATTCAACTACAAACTAAACTAACTTTATTTATACTGGATAACTCTATCAGTTATATCTAAATTGTTCTCCCTAGAGGTCCAGTAAGGGCCCACCCTCATTGGTCCAGTGTTACTACAGGAGGAAACCGGAGTACCCGGAGGAAACATGTGGTGTTTGGTAGAGTCAAACTGGAAGCACTCTTCTCACATGCGACCAAAATTTTAATCGGATAACTGCACCGTGCAGGAATCAAACCCAGGTCGCAGAGGTGAAAGGCACGTGCACTAACCACTGTGCCACCAACACCCCACCAAAAGACGGGTAGTAAAGCTGTCATTAAGAGTTTTATACAACTGGCAGGCTCCTTGCCAAGTTATCTTGGGGGCTACGGATAACTTAGCCCCGTTTCACATGAAAAAACACAACTATCGATTACCCCTGTCCTTCGGGATAACTCTAACTTCATGTGAACACTTCACCAAAATTGAGCTAGTGATTATTGTACATCCAGAGATAACTCTCTTGTGAACATGCTCTCGTGCAGGAGTGTGGCCTTCGTTTCTTTATTCTACATTTAAAATTAAGGTTTATGCTTGAGTTTAGTTGTCTTTTTCTTTCCAACTATTAGATTCAAAACATCACAAGGCGAATCTTCACATAGGTAATGTAGTAAGTGAAATCTGTCTGTCTGTCTGTCTGTCTGTCTGTCTGTCTGTCTGTCTGTCTGTCTGTCTGTCTGTCTGTCTGTCTGTCTGTCTGTCTGTCTGTCTGTCTGTCTGTCTGTCTGTCTGTCTGTCTGTCTGTCTGTCTGTCTGTCTGTCTGTCTGTCTGTCTGTCTGTCTGTCTGTCTGTCTGTCTGTCTGTCTGTCTGTCTGTCTGTCTGTCTGTCTGTCTGTCTGTTTATCTACGTAATTTATGTTTTATATCTATTTTATTTACAGATGGACCACATTCTGATAAAGTTCATGAACATTTGGTCCTTTTGAAAGGAAAGAAAGGTATTAAAATAACAAATGACAAACTCGAGAGTGAAGGACATTCACTTACTCTATAACTATATTTTAATGAATGTTTCCTTGCGATTTTTTTCTAAAACCTTTTTCTTAGGAAAAGTTATAAAATTTTAGGGAGGAAAAGACTAATAGTTTTCGGGATATAAATGTTTGAAGTTGGTGGGGACAATTCCCGCCCTTTCCATAGTCCAGATAATGTTCAAACATATTACTGATCAGAGAGAACATTTTATTTCACTCTGTTCTACTTGTTGTAGTGGCCAAGCTTCGCTGTACGCCCAAGAGAGGACAGTTAAGAAGCATTATTGATGCTGTCACCAAACGGTTTGTTGTTCATTACTCAAACAAGAAACACAATTCAAAGAAAAGTGATATCGAAGAAGGAGAAGTGTTATTCAATCATGATGGACTTCCAGTTGATACCGCTAGCACTGTGGTCAAGGCGTTTAAATCGTATGTTAAAGTAGATTTATGCAAAGAAAAATTTAGTTTGAAATAAGCTGTTTTATATTGACATTTATTACCATGACTACCAACAATGTCTTGGTAAATTATTTCCATTGTGTTAGTAAATGATTGAGTTTGAAAAATCATATCCTAATGGTATATGTCATAGGGTAATAGGTCATAGCTTATAGGACAGAGTTTATAGCTCATAGGTCATATCAAAGGTCATAGGTCGTTCAGAGGTAGTAGGTTAAAGGTCACAGGTTAAAGGTCACATGTCAAGGTCATGGGTCATGGGTCATAGGTCATGATTCATTGGTTAAAAGACATAGATTAAAGGGCACAGGTCATACGTTAAAGGTCAGAGGTTAAAGGTCACATCACAGAGGTTAATGGTCAGAGGTTAAAGGTCACATCACAGAGGTCAGAGGTTAAAGGTCACATTACAGAGGTCAGAGGTTAAAGATCACATCACAGGGGTTAAAGGTTTAAGGTCACATCACAGAGGTCAGAGGTTAAAGGTTAGAGGTTAAAGGTCACAGGTTACAGGTTACAGGTCACATCTAATATATCATGTCTTATATTTGAGTACTTAGGTTTTTATCTTTTAGACCTTACAAGATAATTCTTTCTCGAAAAGGTGCACATAATATGAAATTACTAGAAGAGTGTTTGGAATCAGGTAATTCAATTACTTAGCTTTTTTAGCAATTCGCTCTTGTCTAATATTGAATTCTCTACTTAGGAATTGATTGCAAATCACCAATACTAGTACGACTTTAATTTATTATTCTATTTTAGATCTCGGAGTGGATGTAGAAAATGAATCAGGTATTGAAACAACTCAGACGAAAGATATAATCCGTTATGAATTATATTCAGCTTTGATAATTAATTTTATTATAAAAACAACTAGTTTGGTGGTTGGCTCGTTTAAGTAATTAGTCAATGGAGAATTTTTAATCACACAAAACGCAAATTCACCTCCTCACATTTTAACAAAAGGAATGTTTGTTTGAAATGTTTTTAGCTGATGACGATGACAAGTCTGTTTCGGATGACGATCGTAGTTCCGAGCTGGAAACGGATTTTTCCGACGGTAGCAAAAAAATCAAAAAGCAACGTGAGTTCGCAAGATGCCATAATAACTTTTTAGCCGGGCCGGTCCGGTCCGGTCCGGTCCGGTCCGGTCCGGTCCGGTCCGGTCCAGTCCAGTCCAGTCCAGTCCGGTCCGGTCCGGTCCGGTCCGGTCCGGTCCGGTCCGGTCCAGTCTAGTCTAGTCTAGTCTAGTCTAGTCTGGTCTAGTCTAGTCTAGTCTAGTCTGGTCCGGTCTAGTCCGGTCCGGTTCGGTCCTAGTATATTAGTCAGAAAAAGTGCTTCCTTCATATAGAAATGATGTCATCGGTATATGTGTCTAAAAATAGAATATGTTTGTATTTTAACACTGGGATAATTGGATGATTCCGAGCATTTTTAGTTAATATATTAGTCAAAAAAAGTGCTTCCTTCATATAAAAATGATGTCATCGGTATATGTGTCTAAAAATAGAATATGTTTGTATTTTAACACAGGGATAATTGGATGATTCTGAGCATTTTTGGTTAATATATTAGTCTGAAAAAGTGCTTCCTTCATATAGAAATGACGTCATAAATATATGTGTCTTAAAATAGAATCTGTTTTTATTTTAACACAAGGATAATTGGATGATTCTGAGCATTTTTGGTTAATATATTAGTCAGAAAAAGTGCTTCTTCATATAAAATGACGTCATGTTTAAAAATAGAATCTGTCCGGTCCGGTCCGGACCTGTCTAGTCTAGTCTAGTCTAGTCTAGTCTAGTCCAGTCCAGTCCAGTCCAGTCCAGTCCAGTCCAGTCCAGTCCAGTCCAGTCCAGTCCAGTCCAGTCCAGTCCAGTCCAGTCCAGTCCAGTCCAGTCTAGTCTAGTCTAGTCTAGTCTAGTCTAGTCTAGTCTAGTCTAGTTTATAAATATTAGTGTAAAACCCACTTATAATTCTTATTATGTAATTTAAATCGCAACTAGATAAGCATGAGAGAAGTAACCAAGTTTATGAAAGACCTGGAGAAAAATCATATTCGGGTGCGTACTACCACCATTAACACCACCACCACCGTACAACAACAACAACAACAACAACAACAACAACAACAACAACAACAACAACAACAACAACAACAACAACAACAACAACAACAACAACAACAACAACAACAACAACAACAACAACAACAACAACAACAACAACAACAACAACAACAACAAATATAATGTAATTGTGAGAATAATATTGATAATGATAATGATAATAATAATAATCATGATAATTATATATGATATACTATGATAATAATCACTATAGATTTTGATGAATATAAATATGAAGCCGGAAATGTCGTCACACCTCAAGCAACAACATCCCCGGATGACTATAGCCACGGTAAATACGTTGTATACTGGTTACTATGGCCACAGTCAGTGATGCCGCAATTATTGATTACTTGCATTCTTGCTTTACTTTAGAATCAGATTATGCTTCTCCTCGTGGGAAACTATTTGACGAAAGCAATAGTCTTGACTCCGTTTTGGACAAAATGAATGGTATATACACAACATATATTTAAACTGAAGTAATATTGGGCATTTCACTCGATTGCATAGCATGTTCTAGGGATTTTTGGTGAAGGAAAATTCGAGTGTAGAATATATACAATTTAAGACCAAACCGGGACCAGTTGCGAAAAATGCAACTACACAGGCCTTCCAGCAGGAATTTATTTATTTAATATATTTAAGCTATCGTTAGAGGTCATATTCGTGATATTTCTGTGTTTTCATATAGCCCCCAAACCAAGAATTGATGAGCAGTTATCCAACGAGCAAGATCTGGAATCATCGTTTAATACAGAAAACGCAAAGCCTATGGATGCTTTTACTTTTAACAACGGAGGAGGTTTGTAGTGTTGGAAAATGTGGAGGTAGCGTTGAACCTGCTTTCCTCGACATCGTCTCGATCACGCAATCGTCCGGTTTATTATTTTAATTATACAGTTTATTATTTTTATTATTTATTTAGGTGGAATGGATTCATCCAGTCATGCTGGGTTTGCCGTCACAACAATTCCAGACAGTAATCCACCAATGCAGCCAAGTGGTAACAGTGGTAGCAAGGACACTGATGGATATAATGTTGAAAGTGTGCCAGATAGATGATATCACAACGTAAGTAAATTCTTGCTATCTTGTGACCGAGCGTGAGGTCTGGATTAAGAAAGATGCCCGCCAATTTATTTTTGTTTTTATGCATTTAAACTATGTGAATCACATGTGAAAAGCATGTGGAATGTTTACCTTTCCACGTGAATCACATGTGAAAAGCATGTGGAATTTTTACCTTTCCACGTGAATCACAAGTGAAAACCATGTGGAACAACTAGCCTTTCCATGTGAATCATATGTGAAACGCATGTGGAATTTTTTCTTATATATGACCGCACCGAATTCTGAATACTAATCTATTTACAGTATAGACCCTTTGTATAGGTTTTATTTTGGCTAACGCCAGACGATTTTATTCAGCACAGAGAGGTCCAGGCCTCAAAGTGTTAAAAGTGTCTATAGTTAATGGTTTTTCTTTTTAAAATATTTCAGGTCTTCTGTAATGAGTGACCATTTGTAATTTCAAAACGTTTTCTACTTTAGTAAGGTTGGTTATAAACTCCAAGACAAGTAAGGTTGAACTTATAAGAAACTTATATCCTTACATATACCAGTCGTATTAATAACAGTTCAGTACTTTACGAACTCTACACCTTCATTGCGCACTTGTAAATATTTATTTTTTATAGTCGATTTCGGCTCACTTTTCATCGCGCAGTTTGGAAGTTCGTTGCCAAGTCTGAAATTACGTTTCCAAATTTAGAAGTTCGATATGAGGTTCGAAAGTTCGGTTCGAAGTTCAGCTTTGTGCCATTCTTTGGCCATGCCGTTGGTAATTCCGAATTGCAAAATGATTAACAACATTTTTTTGAAAGAAATCGTACCAAAAGAAAGTCTGGTCGACCGAAGGTTTTCCGTAAATGTGAACTTCGAATCGAACATTCGAACATCAAATCGAACTTCGTAAATGAACTTCTGAATTTGGCAACGAACTTGCGAATCGCGCGTTGAAAAGTGGGCTGAAATGGACAATAAGTTTATTTATATTTTATATATAGTTTGTTTTACTGCAAGTAGCTAGCATTTGGAAATCTTATAAATTTCGATCCTCATGGCTCGCATGTAGTGAATAAAATATATAATAGAATGAAAATAATTTTCCGTTTTGAAGTTCTAGAAGCATCGCTATTTACTATTTTTAGTCCCAGTTTACACTAGAGCAAACGTTTTCGGATTCGTGACGAATCCGGAACGTTTTAGTACCGGATTCGTTTAAACTGCATTTTTGGCTTGCTATTGAAGTGACGTTAGTTGTTTATACTTAAAACACTCAGAGCTAGACCCATCTCTAAACCTTCTACCGTCTATTACTGAATATTAACTATATATATATATATATATATATATATATATATATATATATATATATATATATATATATATATATATATATATATATAAAGATCTTGATGGTCGCTATTGTCAGTTTCACGCTGGGCGATCTTCAGGCGAGTGAAGATCGCACAGCGTGAAACTGACAGTAGCGAACATCATTCAAGATTTGAGGTAAGCCCACTTATTGTATATCTATATCTATATATATATATATATATATATATACACGACAGCTTGTGCAGCAAGATCAGGTAAAATTTTACAAACTCACAATAGCAGAAGGTTGCAGGTTTGATCCTTGTCTGGGTCTCAGAAAGGTTTTCTGAGCAATTAAGCTTCACGGCCTTCTACCAAACGTCTGTTACATTACACTAAGTTTTTCCACTCTTAAGATTAGACTATAAATTTTATAAATTATAAATTATAAATTTTATAGACACAAAAGAATGAATCCGGAATAAAAACTTTCTGCATGGTACGTTTGATGACGATTCCGGAGATTTCGGATCCGAAGAAAAATGTAGAAACTTCGTATCCGAATACTTTTGAATCCGAGACAATACGTAGTGTGAACGATTGAACCACTATAGACTCAGTTAAACTTGGCAATTTAGATAGCTTTTGTTAAGTAGATTTAAATTGGATTTTGGCTTGCTATTGAACTGACGTTAGTTGTTTATACTTAAAACACTCAGAGCTCTAGACCCATCTCTAAACCTTCTACCGTCTATTACTGAATATTAACTATATATTAATAATAATAATAATACAAAATTTCTATAGCGCCGTTTCCGTATAGCCCAATGGCGCTTTACAATTTTAAATGAGAAGACTTAAGAAATATATAGCTAAATAATGTTTAAGGAATTCAAAACGTTCTAAAAATCGTGAAAAGTTAAGAAAAGTTGATAAAGAACTAAACTAAATTGTAGACCTGACTAAAAAGATGCGTTTTTATGTTCGTCTTGAAACTGGTTATAGATTCACAACGACGAATATCCTCAGGCAATGAATTCCACAACCTGGGTGCGATATATTGAAATGAACGTTCTCCATAGCGTTATCTATCTATCTATCTATCTATCTATCTATATATATATATATATATATATATATATATATATATATATATATATATATATATATATATATATAGTTAAAGTTCAAAGACTCAACAGGTTTGATTAAACATTTTTATTACTATTTAGTTTCGTGCCACACGTATTGTGTGGTACTCTTCAGATAAAATGGTCTAATGACTAAGATGTAGTTACAGAGATGATTATATAAGTGTCTAGGTTCGGGATTATTTGGAAATTCTTAACGTTCATTCGTTAGTTTGAATATTCAAAGGTTTTTGACCGTTTTCTTAGTGATATAGTATGTACATGGATATATATCCACTTGAGGTTGGTAAGTGGTTGTCAAAAATGAACATGGAACAGATCCCGGAAGGATTAACATTAGATAGGGTTATACATTGTGAGGTTATGTTACAGAGTTTCTTAAAAGAAATTTATTAGCATGTCTACATGATGAAACAAGTTCGTTTCGTTTGTTTAATGTGGCCAGAGAAGGTTTGCAGATCTGCAAACCTTCTCTGGCCACATTAAACAAACGAAACGAACTTGTTTCATCATGTAGACATGCTAATAAATTTCTTTTAAGAAACTCTGTAACATAACCTCACAATGTATAACCCTATCTAATGTTAATCCTTCCGGGATCTGTTCCATGTTCATTTTTGACAACCACTTACCAACCTCAAGTGGATATATATCCATGTACATACTATATCACTAAGAAAACGGTCAAAAACCTTTGAATATTCAAACTAACGAATGAACGTTAAGAATTTCCAAATAATCCCGAACCTAGACACTTATATAATCATCTCTGTAACTACATCTTAGTCATTAGACCATTTTATCTGAAGAGTACCACACAATACGTGTGGCACGAAACTAAATAGTAATAAAAATGTTTAATCAAACCTGTTGAGTCTTTGAACTTTAACTATAATATGCTCTGGATTCCCATCGAGCACTCTGCCAAAGGTTTTTACAACATCTTCTACAGTATATATATATATATATATATATATATATATATATATATATATATATATATATATATATATATATATATATATATATATCTATCTATCTATATATATATACATATCTATATACGACAGCTTGTACAGCAAGATCAGGTAAAATTTTACAAAGTCACAATAGCAGAAGGTTGCAGATTTGATTTTTGTCTGGGTCTCAGAAAGGTTTTCTGAGCAATTAAGCTTCACGGACTTCTACCAAACGTCTGTTACATTACACTAAGTTTTTCCACTCTTGAGATTAGACTATCAAGCGACCTTGAAAAGTAAAATTTCCGCCCGTAGTCCGTTTACTTTACAGCAGGTTACGTGCATGAATCCACGACTGGTGAACAATTATAGCGACTGGTTTGAAGTTCTTTTTACTGAAGTTATTAAATATTTAAGTACAGCCTTGTTTTGAGAAGAAAGGGCCAAACAATCCAGACAAAAAGACGTTTTTTGAAGAATATGTTTTTAAAAGGATGTGTGAGTGAACTCCAAACAGTTAACAGAGTTGAGAAGTTTTAAGAAAAGAGTATGTTAAGTCCAAGAAATTATGGCTCAATGTGGAACAGTTGTGATTATTATACTTGTCCTGATTCTTGTGAACTCGAAGCCATTGAGCGAGAAGTTAAAACGAAGACTAAAGCAGGAAACTTTGAACAAAACTGATGCGGATGAAGATGATTCAAGTGGTAAGAAATGTCACTGTAATTAATTTAATGATAAAGTATACCTTGTTTAAAGAACGTTGGATGACACTATTGATTTCTTGTTTATACTTGTATTACGCTGAACTTCATATATAAGAACTACATAACAATAACAATAATACAGTTATAGTCAGTTTCAGCTTGCTTTTGAAATTCGTTTGTCAACATTCGTTGGAAGGTTGGGAACTTGGTACGGAAGTTCGTCGTGAAGTTCGAATTTAATAAGCTTTGAATTGAATTCCTTCGGTAAAATCACGGAGAAGAAGATTATTTGTTGTATAGAATATAATAATAGATACTTGGTTAAGCAGAAACAAATTGCCGACTTAAATTTGTATCTACCTCGTCCTCGCAACGTAGTTCGGAATGTTCCTTTCAATTATACGTATTGGATTTCAAAAGCAAGCTGAAACGGACTATAATTCTTTGAAAGTTTTCATAAGTTTTGTGAAAACACCACGTAAAATATTTATTTGCTAAGCTTTTGGCCTGTTGACTCAGGCCATCATCAGAGCAATGAAGGAATGCTACTTGGTGTTTCCACAAAACTTATCTATATAAACAATAATAAGTTACATTTTTGGGTAGTACTTCTGCGATAGATACATATAATGGTTGCAGCCTTTCTTCCAGTGATCAAATAACGACGATAACTTGATTGACGGCGCTAGATATTATGATTGAAAGATGACGTAACGAATACTAAGAATAAATCAAATAAAGTTTTATTTTCTCCAGCAAAGTAAAAAGATGGTAAACTGCCGAGAATAGTTTTAATAAAGAAGTACTGACGTTTCAATCGGTCCGGTTACCATGTCCGTGGTTTTGTACCTGATAAAATTTCTTGACGTCAGAAAGAATACTAAAAGAATAGTGAAGAATACTACATACAATTTTATATAAAGAATACTAATGAACATGTAATTTTACATAAAGAATACTAATGAACATGTAATTTTACATAAAGAATACTAATGAACATGTAATTTTAATAAAGAATACTAATGAACGTAACATCCAATAATGAATCGTTCTTGAAGCCATTCAAAACACTCGCATCACGTGTTTTATCAGATCTGAAACACTTGGGCTGCGCCCTCGTGGTTTTAAATCTGATAAAACACTGGTCGTGTTTTAAATATCATTTAACTCTGATGCTCGAAACGTCAGTATTTCGTTCTCAAAACTATTCTTGGCGGTTAATTACCTTTCCACTTGTATCACATACTTGGGTGGAACTCTAACACTTAAAAATTTCTTCAACAAACAGAAGTAGAATTATTGTGAACATTGCCTTTAATTTAATGGTACAGTTAATCTGGGCACCTAGTTTAGAAAAAATTGTCACTGCATATTACCATAATATTGAAATTTATATGAAGTATTAAATTTGGCTGGCATTGTTGCGTTAAGCTTGTATAGTCCTCTCAGCACTCCTCATTGTTTTGTTGTGTTTTTTGCTTAATTTTTACGTTTAGGTCTGTTCAGAGATCCGATCACTAAGCCTGCTACTGAAAGTAGGGATTCTTTGTTGTTTCTGATTTTCATGAACTGCATATTGATTTCAGACGTCTGTCTGTCTGTCTGTCTGTCTGTCTGTCTGTCTGTCTGTCTGTCTGTCTGTCTGTCTGTCTGTCTGTCTGTCTGTCTGTCTGTCTGTCTGTCTGTCTGTCTGTCTGCCTGCCTGCCTGCCTGCCTGCCTGCCTGCCTGCCTGCCTGCCTGCCTGCCTGCCTGCCTGCCTGCCTGCCTGCCTGCCTGCCTGCCTGCCTGCCTGCCTGCCTGCCTGCCTGCCTGCCTGCCTGTCTGTCTGTCTGTCTGTCTGTCTGTCTGTCTGTCTGTCTGTCTGTCTGCCTGCCTGCCTGCCTGCCTGCCTGCCTGTCTGCCTGCCTGCCTTGACTCCCTCCCTCCCTTCCTCCTTCTCTCCCTCCAAAATATCCAAATCCATCGTCTGTATCGCTTGTTCTTTTGTTCTTTATATTTCTGTAGAGTTTGCAAAAGCTTTTGGTTCTCATGGAGTAAACTTAGAGATATGGTTAAACATGGATGGCTTTTCAGTTAAAAGTCTTCGTGCTAATCCAAGATATCCCCTCACACCTGATGTACGAACATTGGCTCGCAGCTTTAAACAACCCGCAAACCTTGGAGAAACTTACGCCTCACGAATTTATGGCTGGTTTGCTGCTCCAGCCACTGGCAACTATCAGTTCCTTGTTTGTATGTAAATAGTTTGAAAAATTGTGGTTGAATGTATGAACGGATGAATGAATGAATGAATGAATGAATGAATGAATGAATGAATGAATGAATGAATGACTTTGTGGGTGGGTGGTTGGATGGAGGAATAGATTAACGAACAAACGAGCGAGCGATGAAATGAGTGGAAGTGAGGGTAGAAGAAAGGGAGTGAGTAAATGAGGGAGAAGGAGTGCGTGAGTGAGTGAGTGGATGGATGAGTGATTGAGTGGGTGAGTGGGCTTGTAGGTGGATGGGTAGGTGGGTGGTTGAGTGAGTATGTAGGTGGATGGGTGAGTGAGTGGGTGGGGGTGAGTGGGTGAGTAAGTGAGTGGGTGGGTGAGTGAGTGAGTGAGTGGGTGGGGGGTGAGTGAGTGGGTGAGTGAGTGGGTGAGTGAGTGGGTGAGTGAGTGGGTGAGTGAGTGGGTGAGTGAGTGGGTGAGTGAGTGGGTGAGTGAGTGGGTGAGTGGGTGGGTGGGTGGTTGAGTGAGTGAGTGAGTGAGTGAGTGGGTGGGTGGGTGGGTGAGTGAGTGAGCGTGTAGGTGGGTGGGTGAGTGAGTGAGTGAGTGAGTGAGTGGGTGGGGTGGGGTGAGTGGGTGAGTGAGTGGGTGAGTGAGTGGGTGAGTGGGTGAGTGGGTGAGTGGGTGAGTGGGTGAGTGGGTGAGTGGGTGAGTGGGTGAGTGGGTGAGTGGGTGAGTGGGTGTGTGGGTGAGTGGGTGAGTGGGTGGGTGTGTGTGTGGGTGGTTGGGTGGGTGAGTGAGTGAGTGAGTGAGTGAGTGAGTGAGTGGGTGGGCGAGTGAGCGTGTAGGTGGATGGGTAGGTGAGTGGGTGGGTGGTTGAGGGAGTGAGTGAGTGAGTGAGTGAGTGAGTGAGTGAGTGAGTGAGTGAGTGAGTGGGTGGGTGAGTGAGTGAGCGTGTAGGTAGGTGGGTGGGTGAGTGAGTGAGTGAGTGAGTGAGTGGGTGGGGTGAGTGGGTGAGTGAGTGGGTGGGTGGGTGGGTGAGTGGGTGGGTGGGTGGGTGAGTGAGTGAGTGAGTGAGTGGGTGGGTGGGTAGGTGGATGGTTGGTTGGATGGGTGGGTGGGTGGGTGAGTGGGTGGGTGAGTGAGTGGGTGGGTGGGTGAGTGAGTGAGTGAGTGGGTGGGTGGGTGAGTGGGTGAGTGAGTGGGTGGGTGGGTGGGTGAGTGAGTGAGTGAGTGGGTGGGTGAGTGAGTGAGTGAGTGAGTGAGTGAGTGGGTGGGTGGGTGGGTGGGTGAGTAAGTGAGTGAGTGAGTGAGTGAGTGGGTGGGTGGGTGGGTGAGTGAGTGAGTGAGTGAGTGAGTGGGTGGGTGGGTGGGTGGGTGGGTGAGTGAGTGAGTGAGTGAGTGGGTGGGTGGGTGGGTGAGTGAGTGAGTGAGTGAGTGAGTGAGTGAGTGAGTGGGGTAGTTGGGTGAGTAAATGACTGGCTGAATGAATGTTGATTAAACCAGTAATTTTTATAGTAACTTACCATTTGTATTTCTAATATGGAAAATAGGAGGTTACAACATACAGAGAAAATTTAGATATATTTTATTTCCACACAATTTACAAAATTATTAGATATATTAAGCTTATGTTATATAACATTTTTACTCTTGACGATTATTTTTAGCGAGTAACCATGAGTCGGAACTTCTTGTCAGCACTGATGACAATCCTAAGCACAAACGTCTTGTGGCCTACATGAAAAACCCTGATAATTCAAAAGAGGACGAATACGACAAGTAAGTTATAAACATTTAGTGATTTGACTTCATTTGAAATTATTAGGGACTCTAAGATCTACGAAGTCAACCTCAACGACGACGTCTTTTAAAGTGTATATGAAACGAAAATTAAGTTTGTCTTATTTGAAAGAACTCTTAAAATAATGGGGAATATCAATTTATAGCTTTTTCATATTTTACTTAATTCTTGAGATATTTAGACTTATGTGATATTCAAATGAGATAACTTATGGTTTTTTCACTAATTAACATATTCGAAAATCGCGAATATTTTTAAGATTATTGAACAAAATCACTTGAAACTTTGCATATTGCTACAGTTCATGCAACTAAGTCTAAATATCTCAAGAACCAAGTAAAATATGAAAAAGCTGTAAATTGATATTCCCTATTATTTTAAGAGTTCTTTCAAATAAGACAAACTTAATTTTCGTTTCATATACACTTTAAACAAAATAATTCTTTTCGCAAAACAAAGAGAATGAATAATTTTTAGTCCCTTTAGTAATCTCAACGCCGTCCTCGTTCTTTATACAACGTCACTCAGAGCATTTTCACGTCTTCAGGACGACGTCAATGGCCAAAAGATGAGAACTGTTGCTTGAGATTGACTTTAATACGGACACTACAATCATTTTAGCAGTACTGGGACGTTTTAGAAGTCATTAAACTAGCTTCAAATATCAAATATAATAGTCAGTTAGCCGTGACTTCTTTAAATTGTAAAATACAATCTATATCTCAAACTCATTAATAATTCATGAGGAAAACACAAAGGAAATCAGTACCGTCTCTGTGGTTTGAATATCGAAGGAAGAACTTACGTAAATTAAGCAAACTTTTACCTCGATTTTCTCTTAAAATACTGATTTGTTTGAGATGTGTAACTCTACTGAACTTCTTTCGTTTTCAAATGACGTCAAACGTGCCTTTATAAGAGTACATATGCACGGAGCTTTATATTTTGTTTGTTAATTTACTCAGCTTTCAGTCTGTTGATTTAAGCCTCATTTAAAATATGTACGATATGTGTAAAATATTTAAAATTTTGCTAATTTTGGTATTTGCTAACGGTTTGTTCTGTTTTTATTCTTATTAGAGTTGAAAGTCAACGATCTTCACTAATACCAATGATTAGAAATCATTATTACTATATCGAAGGTTTACATAAGGAACAGTTTGGTATTGATAATTTTGGTGTAGGTGTTATATTTCCCAATGGAACGGAAGTTTTTCCGATTAGTTACTTTTATCTATACTACTATTACAAGTCGGAAACATATAAAGCAGGTTTGTTAAATTATTAATAGGTGAGGTGAGTTGAGGTGAAGTAGGGTGGGGTGGAGTGAGGTGAGGTGAGGTGAGGTGAGGTGAGGTGGGGTGAGGTGAGGTGAGGTGAGGTGAGGTGGGGTGGGCTGGCGTGAGGTGGGGTGGGGTGGGGTGAGGTGAGGTGAGGTGAGGTGAGGTGAAGGGAAGTGACGTGACGTGACGTGACGTGACGTGACGTGACGTGAAGTGAAGTGAAGTGAAGTGAAGTGAAGTGAAGTGAAGTGAAGTGAAGTAGGGTGGGGTGGAGTGAGGTGAGGTAAAGTGATGTGAATTGTTAATATTAAATATATTTTTATACCTACCTAGGAGGTTCGTCTTTAGATGTGGAAGATGCTGGAGTAAAAGCAGCCGTAGAGGCCAGCGAGAAAATCATGAAAGAAGCAAGGGGAAAGGCGGAAAAGGAAGCAGAAAAAGTTGCAAAAGAAGAAGTAGAGAAGGTGCTCAAGATCTCGGTGTTACCGCCCGGATCTAAAGAAAATGTGACGTCGAAATATGTTGAAGAAATGAACGTTACTGCTGTTCTTAATTTGGTGCTGGCAAACAAGATAAAAGTTAGGAAGAAATCATGGAAGGCCACAGGTAAACATTTACTCATTTAACTGTCCATCCTTTCATCCCTCCCTCCCTCCCTCCCTCCCTCCCTCCCTCCCTCCCTCCCTCCCTCCCTCCCTCCCTCCCTCCATCCATCCATCCGTCCACCCATCCATCCGTCCACCCATCCATCCATCCATCTATCCAGGTCTAAATTAAACCTTGAACTCCCAAGTAATAGAACAGATTACTATAATTCAAGTTTTGCCTTTACCGGTATTAAATTGTGGAACTCTTTACCCGATCAAGTAAAAGAGGCACCATCATTAAAAAGCTTTATAAAAAGATTTCAATCAACTGACCATATTTTCTGTGCCAACTGAAATGTTCTTCATTTATAAGCAACTATAAGTATTTATGTATATATATTTTCTAATTAGCACACGGCTTTTAGGAAGAGCAAGTCTATAATATTTATTGTATTTCTACTATTGTGTTAATACTTGATAAAAAAAACCGTGTTTAAATAAAGATCTCAAATAAAATAAAATCAAATCGAATCCATCCATCCATCCATCCACCCACCCAATTCATCCATCCATCCATCCATCCATCCATCCATCCATCCATCCATCCATCCATCCATCCATCCATCCATCCATCCATCCATCCATCCATCCATCCATCCATCCATCCATCCATCCATCCATCCCTCTCTCCCTCCCTCCCTCCCTCCCTATCCCTCCCTCCCTCCCTCCCTATCCCTCCCTCCTTCCCTCCCTATCCCTCCCTCCTTCCCTCCCTCCCACCCACCCGCCCACCCACCCACCCACCCATCCATTCGTCCATCCATCTATCCATCCATCCGTTTAATTCTAGGGACTATGACCCTTCCATCAATTTATTCATCCATCCATGTTCGTTCGTTCGTTCGTTCGTTCGTTCGTTCGTTCGTTCGTTCGTTCGTTCGTTCGTTCGTTCGTTCGTTCGTTCGTTCGTTCGTTCGTTCGTTCGTTCGTTCGTTCGTTCGTTCGTTCGTTCGTTCGTTCGTTCGTTCGTTCGTTCGTTCGTTCGTTCGTTCGTTCGTTCGTTCGTTCGTTCGTTCGTTCGTTCGTTTGTTTGTCGGTCTATCCGTTTATGTGTCTTGTCGGTTGTCCACATCTGTCTAACTTCTTGTTTGACCATTATTTTAATTTTTTGTTTCCCGAACTCAGGCTTCTATGGCGCTATAAAGATATATTCTCTGGACTTTCCTGCGCCGCAGATAGAGTTTAAAAAGAACTTGGCTTGGGCGGTCGAAAATGGTGAACTAATTTTAAGTCAATGGGGCGACTGCTTCATTGTTCATACTCCAGGAAACTTGCAAGGTGGTGGCGGCGTGAATGGTCAAACTGTGTCTTTCGAGCACTACATACAACGAGGGTACTATGTTATGCAGAAAAACTATAGGTTTGTGCTGAGAAAGAAAGAAGTTGGAAAATTATTTGGTATGTTGTTCTGGAATTTTTTGCCTTTTGTATTATCACATAATATATTTTCTGTTTGCGTATTCCGAAAGCACTTTATTTTTTTTAAGTTTAAAGTATAGCTCGCCAGTGCCGTAAAACGTTAGGCAGTTTACGAACTTCGACTACGACGGCAGTGGACAACGCGATAAAAATTTTGGTATTTAAAAGAAAACACGGTTGAATAACTTCCCTGTTTGCACTCAAAGCTTATTTTATGACTTTTAAAATGTCCGACAACACGTAAAATGATTGCATTGAAAGTATTGAAGGCATTCCTAAGCAACAGCCTTCATCGGTGCACGACTTAACGTCGTCATGAAGACGTGAAAATGCACTCAATGGCGTTGTAAACATAACGAGGACGACTTAAAGATTTCTCTTGGGACTGCAAATTATTCATTTTCTTTCTTTTAAAGGAAGAATTATTTTGTTTGAATGGTCGCGTCGTCGTGGTTGCCGTCGTAGATCGTAAACTCCGTTTTAACACTTTGAGGCCTGGACCTCTCCCTGTGCTGAATAAAATCGTCTGGCGTTAGCCAGAATAAAATACTAAAGACTCGTCTTCAGGCTTCAAAGGGTTAAAGAGATAGGTTTTTAACACTAGACCTGGACCTCTTCCTGTGCTAAATAAAATCGTCTGGCGTTAGCCAGAATAAAGTGCTAAAGACTCGTCGTCAGGCTTCAAAGTTTTAAAAAAAATACGGCATTTAATTTTTTCTTTTGTTGACTTTAGCCAGGGAGTCATCGTTTACGGAGCGACACAGAGTTACCGTTCCTCGTACTTCATCATTTACGCTGTATGTAGCACATCATTATAACTGGTTTTTGTGCGTTGGCGAGAATATCGCAAGGCTTCGTTATAGAATGCGGCTCCTGTATGACGATGAAAGCATGAGTTATATTAGAAATTGTTCGTTTTATATCGCACCAGCCGAAAATTGCTCTGCGGTCGTTCGGCCAAAAAAGAATGACACAATGGTATGCCAAGGTATGAAAGTGTTTTGATTTAAGTTCTCCTTTCTTTTTTCTTTTCTTCTATTCTTCCTTCCTTCCTTCCTTCCTTCCTTCCTTCCTTCCTTCCTTCCTTCCTTCCTTCCTTCCTTCCTTCCTTCCTTCCTTCCTTCCTTCCTTCCTTCCTTCCTTCCTTCCTTCCTTCCTTCCTTCCTTCCTTCCTTCCTTCCTTCCTTCCTTCCTTCCTTCCTTCCTTCCTTCCTTCCTTCCTTCCTTCCTTCCTTCCTTCCTTCCTTCCTTCCTTCCTTCCTTCCTTCCTTCCCTCCCTCCCTCCCTCCCTCCCTCCCTCCCTCCCTCCCTCCCTCCCTCTTCCTTCCTTCCTTCCTTCCTTCCTTCCTTCCTTCCTTCCTCCCTCCCTCCCTCCCTCCCTCCCTCCCTCCCTCCCTCCCTCCCTCCCTCCCTCCCTCCCTCCCTCCCTCCCTCCCTCCCTCCCTCCCTCCCTCCCTCCCTCCCTCCCTCCCTCCCTCCCTCCCTCCCTTCCTTCCTTCCTTCCTTCCTTCCTTCCTTCCTTCCTTCCTTCCTTCCTTCCTTCCTTCCTTCCTGTCTTTTCATATTTTTGTCTCCCCACCTTTCATATTTTCTTCACTTTAAGACATGTAATATGTTGGGGGTTTTTTCGTTTAGAAACATGCATACTTTTGAGGTTTGTCAAGCCACCAACGCTATCATTACTGTTAAACTGTTCAAACAGACCTTTCAAGCCGTATAGAATAACAAACAATCTTTTTGAGTTAAAACTGGTCTTCTGCCCTGCAAGTACTTCTATAATTACATGCTCAATCTACGATGCTGAATTCTCGTGGAGGGTATGTTACTTGAACGCACGTCTGGTCTTGGTTGTGCAAGCTACAAACAACTGCCGCGATTACAGCATTGTCGAGATCAAATGCGAGAACAAAGGTACGTCATAAAAATATCCGACAGTGTAGAAAATTAGAGTGCTGCGTAGGCAGTGTCTTAGATGAAAAGGTTGAAAAATGAAAACGTGGTAAACTGCTAAGAATAGTTTTGATTAAAGAAATACCAAATGGTTTTCCGTGTTTGGATACTCTGATCCAAACGCGCGGGAAATTGCGAGACTGGAGAGAAGCGTAACAAAATACGAGCCGTAGGCGAGTGTTTTTAGCTTTTCGAAAGTCGAGCAATTTCCCAAGTGTTTGGATCAGAGTATCCAAACACGGAAAAAACCGTTTGGTATTTCTTTTATGAAATAATCACAAGTGAATATGATATACTGTCCGACATTTTCAAAAAATCGTTTTGGCGGGAATTTTCCGTGTTTGGATACTCTTCCGTGTTTGGATACTCTGATCCAAACACGGCAATTGACCAATCAGGGCTCGCGTAGTATACATGTTATTTTATAAAACGAAATACTGGCGTTTCGAGTAGCGACCTTCATCACATCTTACTTGGATGAAGAGCTTCGCTTGAAACGTCAGTATTTCGTTATTAAAACTATTCTCAGCAGTTTACCATCTTTTCACTTTGCTCTAGCTAAAACACTGCCTACACAACACTCTAGTTTTTACTCTGATGAAGGACTCTGCTTGAAACGTCAGTATTTCGTTATCAAAACTATTCTCAGCAGTTTACCATCTTTTCACTTCGCTCTATCTAAAACACTGCCCACACAACACTCTTATTCTAGTTTTTACTCTGATGAAGGGCTCTGCTTGAAACGTCAGTATTTCATTATCAAAACTATTCTCAGCAGTTTACCATCTTTTCACTTTGCTCTATCTAAAACACTGCCTACACAGCGCATTCTACTTTTTACTCTGATGAAGAACTTCGCTCGAAACGTCAGTATTTCGTTTTCAAAACTATTCTCAGCAGTTTACCATCTTTTCACTTTGCTCTACTAAAACACTGCCTACACAGCACTCTACTTTTTACTCTGATGAAGGACTCTGCTTGAAACGTCAGTATTTCGTTATCAAAACTACTCTCAGCAGTTTACCATCTTTTCATTTTGCTCTATCTAAAACACTGCCTACACAACACTCTACTTTTTACTCTGATGAAGGACTCTGTTTGAAACGTCAGTATTTCGTTATCAAAACTATTCTCAGCAGTTTACCATCTTTTCACTTTGCTCTACTAAAACACTGCCTACACAGCACTCTACTTTTTACTCTGATGAAGAGCTTCGCTCAAAACGTCAGTATTTCGTTATCAAAACTATTTTTGGCAGTTTACCTCACTTTGTACATAAAAATATATTGCTGCCAGTGATTTGTTAGAATATATACTGCATTTTGATAGTTTTTATTTTGACTTTTTAGTTCAAACTACACTTCCTCCTCCGACAACTGAAGCCCCAAGAACGACAGCTAAAGAATCACCAACTGAAGTCCATCCAAAACACATTACTGAACCTTCGACACCTGCACCTGCTCCTGCTCCGACTGAAGCAGACCCCATTCATAAACTATTTATTTGTCCTGGATTACCAGGGCCCCCCGGTTTACCAGGCCCTGCAGGACCACCAGGTCCCGCGGGGCCAGCGGGACGTCGTGGAACTCCGGGACCCCCTGGGCCTCCTGGACGTCCTGGACCACCAGGGAATCCGCGGTGCTGTCAGTTTTCCACTGATCCGTGCTGTCAGTGGAATCAATCGGGCAACGTGCCCACAACTGTTATACCTGTAGGACCATCACCCACAACACCCGACACAGAAAGTCCTGGTAACCCACCTCTCGCCACTAAAATCACCACTCGTTCTATTATTGCTGGACTATGCCTTAAGAACGCTACTACTGTTTGCGCTTTTCGGTTCCCATCTGGTCCTCGTGGTCCCCCAGGTCCCTCTGGCCTTCCAGGTCTCGCAGGTCCCCCAGGACCACCAGGTCCACCAGGAGGAGCAGGACCCCCTGGAGTACCTGGAGCTCCTGGACCTGCACCCCCTCCTCTCCCTCCTCCTCTTCCACCTCCTCCTCCCCCTCCACCTCCTCCTCTACCTCCACCTCCTCCTCCTCCATCTCCTCCAGGTAATTATTTCACTAATTATATAATATTTCTGAATTTATTGCAGTAATTTATCAATGTATTTCATTATTTAACTGTTCAATTTATTGTCCATCCCTTCCTTCCTTCCTTCCTTCCTTCCTTCCTTCCTTCCTTCCTTCCTTCCTTCCTTCCTTCCTTCCTTCCTTCCTTCCTTCCTTCCTTCCTTCCTTCCTTCCTCCCTCCCTCCCTCCCTCCCTCCCTCCCTCCCTCCCTGCCTGCCTGCCCCTGCCTGCCTTCCTTCCTTCCTTCCTTCCTTCCTTCCTTCCTTCCTTCCTTCCTTCCTTCCTTCCTTCCTTCCTTCCTTCCTTCCTTCCTTCCTTCCTTCCTTCCTTCCTTCCTTCCTTCCTTCCTTCCTTCCTTCCTTCCTTCTCCTCCCTCCCTCCCTCCCTCCCTCCCTCCCTCCCTCCCTCCCTCCCTCCCTCCCTCCCTGCCTGCCTGCCTGCCTGCCTTCCTTCCTTCCTTCCTTCCTTCCTTCCTTCCTTCCTTCCTTCCTTCCTTCCTTCCTTCCTTCCT
Source organism: Corallium rubrum (assembly GCA_964035015.1). Taxonomy (NCBI): domain Eukaryota; kingdom Metazoa; phylum Cnidaria; class Anthozoa; order Scleralcyonacea; family Coralliidae; genus Corallium; species Corallium rubrum. Next base: position 3,214,170 of record OZ036014.1, read on the forward strand.
TCCTTCCTTCCTTCCTTCCTCCCTCCCTCCCTCCCTCCCTCCCTCCCTCCATCCCTCCCTCCTTTCTTCCCTCTTTCCTTCCTAAACCTGTTGCTTTTAATTTGATTTCTTTTCAAGCATGTCCTGCGTGGTGTGTGGAACCTTGTCCTCCATCTTGTTCCTCTGATTGCTGTTCGACATCCCAGTTCTCGCCAACGACCTCTGATAGCAAACAGTGTTCGTGTCGAAATATTTGTGACGATATATATCACACTAACTGCAGAAATGTGTGTAGTTGTGAAGAGACAGAGTTGGTTAAAAAATCCTTCATAAATAAACCTTAAAAAAGTTGATAGAGGAGCCGCGTACAGAATATCTTAGACTCCGTTTGCATGGTACCAGACGAATGTGTGGAACAGGTGTCATGGTCTCATCGATCCCCCAGTCTGAGTTATCCCCTAAGACCAACTGCGCAGTTATCCCCTGCTTTTCTGCATTGACATTGTCGTTATTCTAACTAAAAAAATACGTATAATCATGGAAACCATACTTTTATCACGTTCTTTTAAACATTTGGTCGCAAGGTAATCAATATCACAAGTATAAATATAAAACGTCTGTGATTATTACGAATGGCAATACCATGTAACTCATGTAAATAATAGTTCGCTAAGCTTTCGTCTCGCTAAACTCGATACTTCATCATTCTAAGAATATGTAAATTTAATAAGACATAAGTAGTCTTCGATGCTCTGAATAGCGAACTATTATTTATATGAGTTACATGGTATTGCCATTCGTAATAATCACAGACGTTTTATATTTATACTTATGATATTGATTACCTTGCGACCAAATGTTTAAAAGAACGTGATAAAAGTATGGTTTCCATGATTATACGTATTTTTTGAGTTAGAATAACGACAATATCAATGCAAAAAAGCAGGAGATAACTACGCAGTTGGTCTTAGGGGATAACTCAGACTGGGGGATCGCTGAGACCGTGACACCGGTCTCGAATTAGTACGGTTCTGCCTGTTTACACGGCGAAATATAGGGTCACGAATTCATCCAGTACCGTGTAAACGTAGTCTTCGGTTCCAATCTGGTCCCGTACACGCGTAAAAATCTCGCAAGTTGTTACAGCATTGTTGCCTGAACAATGCTGTAACAACTTGCAACAATGCTGTAACAACTTGTTGACATATGTGAACAACATTGATAAATGAGCAACATTGTTCATCATTGTTTCAACAAGTTGTTACAGCTTGGTGAAACAACAACCGTTGTTCACGCATGTTGTAACAACCGAAGAACGTGTTAATTGATACATCAACCATGTTCACCATTGTTGTAACATTGTTGTTCATCGTTGTTTCGTCATGCTGTTACAACATGTTGTATCATGTGCGATCAACGTTGTTGGCTATAAAAATGTGCTGTTGGAACAACTTGTTCATGACTGTTGATTTATCCGTGAACAAGTTGTTCGAACCATAAGTGAACAACTTGTTGACAACTTGTTCACGGCGAGCAGCACAACATTAATGTTCACGGCGAGCAGCACAACATTGTTCACGCCTGTTGACAACCGTGAACAAGTTATGCGTTTTTACGCGTGTAGTAGATTCACCTTTTGAAATTCATCTGCGTAATGTAATGTGCTTGCATGTGTCCCAATATATAATTTGATTTTGCGATATTTTTTTTTTTTGCGATATTTGCGATTTTGATAGAAATTTCATGTCACCAAAATTTGTGAGTGAAATGCAACTCTTTGATCATAATAAATTGGAGTATTTATTGTAATTTTTTATCAGATAGACAATCAGTAATGATTTTGTAATTTATACAGTGAAGAATTAAATAAATTAAAAAGTTTGTATGTTTGTTTTGTTTTTATTAGAACTGAGCGATTTTGTGTATTTTTTTAAATATCTTGTGTGTCATTAAAACAGGGTAGCATAGTGAAATGTGTAGACATTCCTGACATTTCATTTTTGGTTTAGTTTAGTGTTTATTTCATGCGATTCTTTTTCGCTCAAGGTAATGGACTTTTCATGGTAACCTTTCAGTTTTTTGCTGGTCAGCATGACCACTTGTGCCTCGTCATGGAAACCAGTTCATTTCCAATCCAAAGTCAGTTCAATTACATTCACAAGTGTAAAAAAGTAGAACGATGTGTAGGCAGTATTTTTGGACAGAGCAACGTGAAGAGATTGTGGGATTTTTAGCAATGAATAATTACTGACATTTCGAGTAGAGCCATTTTACTCTGATGAAGGGCGACGCTCGAAACGCTAGTATTTCGTTATCAGAACTAGTCTTGATCGTTTGCCACTTTTTCACTTTGGTCAATTGCATTCGTATTTGATTGAGTCCAATCCGAATTCTTTCTTAGTTCACCTTCATTAAAACTCGTTCCATTAAATCTATCGTTCCATTTGTAAATACGTCTGAAGAAACTATACTATAAACTATTCTATCTAGTGCAACTCAAACGGGCCAGATTGCCATCTATAGATTTAGTTCTTTTCTATACATCATGCGTAAGATCCACAGTTGATTATGCTATACCGGTTTTTTATAATGCCCTTCCGCAGTATCTAAAGAAGGAGCTCGTGCGTATCGAGAAAAGGGCGCTATCGATAATTATGCCTGGTACAAGTTACAATAATGCATGTGAAGTTCTGGGTAATGCCTATGGTAGATCATCACAGTCTATTGTGTAATAAGCTTTTTGGGGCTATAGTTTCCGATTCAAATCATAAGCTTAATAGTTTACTTCCGCCACTTAATACTCCAAGATACAATTTTAGGAATTTTCGTTCGTATAGCCTGCCTCGTGTCCATACGAACAGAGCAAGAACTCGTTTATTTTAGCAATGGCCCAACAAGCAAATGCCTTGTCTTAACCAAAGTATCCAGAACATTTGAACAAACTTTTGATAGGTTTTATATTATTATTATATTAGAATTTGTAATATATATATAGCGTATACCTTTTATTATGTAAATAATTACGTAATTCAGCCTATGGGCTGCGATGTGATTTGAATAAACCATCTATCTATTTATATCTATTTAAGAAGTTCTAGGGGAAGTTCTAGGGTAATCCTTCACAAACTCCAAAAACATACCAGTAATTTTTTGGTCAATATTTATAAACAATTATACTTTGAAAAAATATGATCTAATGATGATCTACAATGAGTTATTAATATTTATTTAGCACTGTATATGTACAAGTAATATTAAAACATTTACTATTAATCTTAGGGGGAAAATTATAGCAGTAAATACAGGTATTGTGTAGTTGAAGACTGCTTTCAAAATACATTCTCAGTTTGTTTATTCTGTTTTGCTGGTGTCTACGAAATAAACAATATCAGGACGCTATTGTTCATATAACTTGGTTTTAATTATAGATAGCTTCCTTCAAGCACTTTTTTATCTCTTGTAATTTATAGTTGATGTCTGCGAATATATGATCTGTTTTTTCTGGGTATAAAACTTCAATCCATGTTCTCCACGCGAAATAATTGACATGCTGGTAAACAAATTATGTGTGGCTGTTTATATGCCTGTCTTTGGATTTTGGCAGTACTTGTCGTCTCAGTGGAACCTTTAGTCCAACAGTTGACCACCGCGAATAAAGGGATAGTGGGAAATAATTATGTGAAGGACCCATGGTCAGCTAAAGGTGAGAATGGTGAACATTGTTTTGTGTTATAAAGAAGTGGTGTGTTTTATAGCTAACTTGATTACCAGTGAGATGCTCTAGCCATTGAGCTACTGGGACTCAGATGGCAAACCAAAGGTTACATATATGTGTAACCTTGTGATTACAAGCGAGATGCTCTAGTCAATGAGCTACTAGGACGACAGAATCAAATGCAGGCAGAGCAAAGATTACATATGTGTATATCTTGTAACTTTCTGATTATCAGTGAGATGATCTAGAACAATTGAGCTACTGAGATTCAGATGGTAGAGCAAAGGTTACATATGTATACATCTTGTAACCTGATCATCCGCGAGATGGTCTAACCATTAAGCTGTACTGGAACTCAGATGGCAGAGCAAAGGTTATACATATGTGTACAACTTGTAACCTGATTACAAGTGAGATGCTCTAACCATGCATTAAGCTACTAGAACTCAGATGGCAGAGCAAAGGTTATATATATGTGTACAACGTGTAACCTGATCATCAGCGAGATGGTCTAACCATTAAGCTACAGAGACCCAGATGGCAGAGCACAGGTTACATAATGTGTACATCTTGTAACCTGATCACCAGTGAGATGGTCTAACCATTGAGCTACTGGGACTCAGATGGTAGAGCAAAAGTTACATGTGTGTATAACTTGTAACCTGATCACCATGCAGGCAAATGTTCTAATTAACCATTGAACTACCTGAACTCCTGGTATAGAGCAAAGTTTACATATATGTACAACTTGTAATCTTCTGATCACCAGTGAGTTGGTCTAACTTTTGCTGCTTCTGTTTCTGTTGTTGTTTTTTCTTTTTCTTCTTGTCGTTGACTTCGCTGTTGTTCTCCTTGTTTTTGCATAATATTTTAGAAACCAAAACAAAGTTCAGAAATGGCGGGAGATCAAAAGCTACATTAATCGTTCTCGAAGATAAAGATCTACAAAGGAAAAAACGAGGTAAAAATAATTCTGAAGTGACTGTGCTGTTTAATGCTGATATAATAAGCATCGTTTTCGGAATCCCAGTCATCTTGTTTCACTGTTAACACTTTGAGACCTGGACCTCTCCCTGTGCTGAATAAAATCGTCTGGCGTTAGCCAGAATAAAATACTAAAGACTCGTCTTCAGGCTTCAAAGTGTTAAAGAGATAGGTTTTAACACTTTGAGGCCTGGACCTCTCCCTGTGCTGAATAAAATCGTCTGGCGTTAGCCAGAATAAAATACTAAAGACTCGTCTTCAGGCTTCAAAGTGTTAAAGAGATAGGTTTTTTAACCCTTTGAGGTCTGGACCTCTCCCTGTGCTAAATAAAATCGTCTGGCGTTAGCCAGAATAAAATACTAAAGACTCGTCTTCAAGCTTCAAAGTGTTAAAGAGATAGGTTTTAACACTTTGAGGCCTGAACCTCTCCCTGTGCTGAATAAAATACTAAAGACTCGTACGACTTCAGGCTTCAAATGTTAAATCATTCCTAACCATATTCTAACGACTTTTTAGCATTGGGGGCGCATGGAGTTAATTTGGAAGTATGGTTCGACATGGAGGGATATTCTATTAAGTCACTTGAAAAAAACTTTCGATTTCCAAGAACTCCAGATTTACGAACACTGACTCATAGTTTCTTAGAACCACCAAATATTGGAGAGAGTTTTGGTTCCCGAATGTATGCTTGGTTCTCGCCACCGATGACAGGGCATTTTGTTTTCTTTATTGGTAAGCGTCTGATATTATAAATGTATTTATTTATTTATTTGTTGTTGTTGTTGTTGTTGTTGTTGTTGTTGTTGTTGTTGTTGTTGTTGTTGTTGTTGTTGTTGTTGTTGTTGTTGTTGTTGTTGTTGTTGTTGTTGTTGTTGTTGTTGTTGTTGTTGTTGTTGTTGTTGTTGTTGTTGTTGTTGTTGTTGTTGTTGTTGTTGTTGTTGTTGTTGTTGTTGTTGTTGTTGTTGTTGTTGTTGTTGTTGTTGTTGTTGTTGTTGTTGTTGTTGTTGTTGTTGTTGTTGTTGTTGTTAGTGGTGGAAGTGGCGGTTGTGCTGTTGTTTGTGATGGTGGTAGTACTTGTGGCGGTAGTGGTGGTGGTGGTGCTGCTGGTGGTCGTGCTGCTGGTGGTCGTGATGGTAATGCTAGTGGTGGTGGTAGTGATGGTAGTGGTAAAGGGAATGGTGGTACTGCTGGTGGTAGTCGTAGTGGTGGTGTTGGTAGTGGTGGTGGCGGTGGTGGTGGCGGTGGTGGTGGTGGTGGTGGTGGTAGCAGTGGTAGTAGTAGTGGTGTTGATAGTGGTGGTGTTGGTGTTGGTGGTGGTGGTAGTGGTGGTGGTAGCAGTGGTAAAGGGAATGGTTGTGGTAGTGGTAGTAGTGCTGGTGGTTGATATTCGCATTGTCGTTGCATTCTTAGCTTCAGTTTGCATATACGAATCTACAATGTCTAAAGCCAGTATACTTTCCACAAATTCTCGCATTCTATTATTTTATTTTTTTATAGCCAGCAACCAAGATGGCCGACTGTACATTAGTACGGATGATAAACCAGAGAATAAGAGACTGGTTTGTGAGATATCTAATCACGATTACACCTCACATGGCGAATGGTTTAAGTAAGTCTGTGTGCGTTGATACTCTGCGATAAGTCAGGTTTATTTATGGGGTTTAGATGCGCATGGTAATCACGTTTCTATGTTTAACACTTTGAGGCCCGCACCTCTCCCTGTGCTGAATAAAATCGTCTGGCGTTAGCCAGAATAAACCTTAAAGACTTGTCGTCAGACTTCAAAGTGTTAAAGCATTTACCTTTTAACGTCAGTAACCGCCACTACCAACAGTCTCTCTCAAGACAACATTAGTCTAGATGAGCAACTTTAGCAAACATGTAATAATACTCCTAGGTTCAAAATATTTAATTCATGTCAGTCACTACCACCAACAGTCTTTCTCAAGACTACACTATATAGCCTAGATGGTCACGGCAACTTCAACAAACATCTACTAATACTCCTAGGTTCAAACCATTTACTTTATAACGTCAGTTACTACCACCAAACAGTCTTTCTCAGACTACACTAACCTAGACAATCAACTTCAATAAACATCTACTGATACTCTTAGGTTCAAACTATTTACTTTATAACGTCAGTTACTACCACCAACAGTCTTTCTCAAGACTACACTAACCTAGATGATCAACTTCAACAAACATCTACTGATACTCCTAGGTTCAAACTATTTACTTTACAACAGCCGGCTTACTCAAAAGACAACGCTGACCCAGACGATCAATGTTTCTAAACATTTCTTACATTCTTTTTAGGTATGACAACCAGAGATCTCCACCAATTCCAATGATAAAAAACCATTATTATTACATGGAGGCGGTGCATAAAGAACTTTTTGGAAACGATGATCTTGAGGTTGCCGTTAAGATGCAAAGTGGAAAGTTTATTGGACCAATAGGAGAGGAATATCTTTATTATTATTATCGATCTTCATCTGCGAGTAAGTTTGTTTTTGTTTGTTTGTTTGTTTGTTTGTTTGTTTGTTTGTTTGTTTGTTTGTTTGTTTGTTTGTTTGTTTGTTTGTTTGTTTGTTTGTTTGTCTGTCTGTCTGTCTGTCTGTCTGTCTGTCTGTCTGTCTGTCTGTCTGTCTGTCTGTCTGTCTGTCTGTCTGTCTGTCTGTCTGTCTGTCTGTCTGTCTGTCTGTCTGTCTGTCTGTCTGTCTGTCTGTCTGTCTGTCTGTCTGTCTGTCTGTCTGTCTGTCTGTCTGTCTGTCTGTCTGTCTGTCTGTCTGTCTGTCTGTCTGTCTGTCTGTCTGTCTGTCTGTCTGTCTGTCTGTCTGTCTGTCTGTCTGTCTGTCTGTCTGTCTGTCTGTCTGTCTGTCTGTCTGTCTGTCTGTCTGTCTGTGGTGGTGGTGGTGGTGGTGGTGGTGGTGGTGGTGGTAGCAGTGGTAGTAGTAGTGGTGTTGATAGTGGTGGTGTTGATAGTGGTGGTGTTGGTGGTGGTGGTGGTGGTAGTGGTGTGGTGGTAGTGGTGGTGTTGATGGTAGTGGTAGTGGTGTTGATGGTAGTGGTAGTGGTGGTGGTGGTGGTAGTGGTGGTGGTGGTAGTGATGGTGATGGTAGTGGTTGTGGTGGTAGTGGTGTTGGTGGTAGTGGTGGTAGTGGTAGTGGTGATGGTGGTGGTGGTATACAATTATTTTATATTGTAATATCTTCATTAGGTGGAGGGAAGGCTGAAGATCCTTTAGATGCTGGAGTAACAGCAGGTATAAAAGCTGGTCAAGAAGTGTTGAAAAAAGCAAAGAAGCAAGCGGCAGAGGCGGCGAAAGAAGCGGCAGAAGAAGCTGTAAAAGAAACATTGGATGTCACTGAGTTACCAACGGGAGATGGCAAGGGAACGAAGGCAAAGTATATTGAAGAAGTGAATATTACAGCAGCCGCTGAAGGAATGAAGCTGGGCTTAAAACCTCCTTTAATACAAGGTTGGAAGGCGACAGGTATGTGGTGAAGGTTATACCTTTTTAATTCTTTTTTTAATTCTTTGAAAGTCTTCATGGCGATAATGTAATATAAATAAGTCTTGTGGAAACACCACTTAACATATTTCTTTGAATTGCTAAGCTTTCGGCTTGTTGACTCAGGCCTTCATCAGAGCAATGACAACAAGTTGTTAGCTCACGTCATTTATAAACTAAGCAACTGATAGAGTATACACATTCGTCGTTTATTCTTACGTGATTTAATTGATCAGTTGCTTAGTTTATAAATGACGTGAGCCAACAATTTGTTGTCATTGCTCTGATGAAGGCCTGAGTCAACAAGCCGAAAGCTTAGCAAAGAAATATTTTACGTGGTGTTTCCACAAAACTTATTTATATTATATATAATTCTTTTTTGTTTAAAAAAACTTTATGCGATTAATTTTGGTCAATAAATGTGCATGTGGTACGTTTGCGAGTTTGGTGTAACCTTTACAAACGTTCGTCAAACTTAAATATTAGGGAGCTTGACCCTTTCACGCATAGCTTTCCAAGACTGCTCCCCTTGAGTAAAATCGTCTGACGTTAAGCCCTAATTAAACGAGAACGCAAATCATCGCAAGTTGACAGTCACGCTATCTCAGCCAGCCGCCCTGAATAGTTTCTCGAATATATCATGTACCGTGACGAAGTTAAAACTTGTTTAATAAAACACTCATGAAACCTTTATTTTGTTAATTTGGGGAGTTCGAAGACCGCCACAGGAATTCGTGACTGCCAACTTGCGATGACTTGCGTTCTCGTTTGATTAGGGCTTTAGACAGAGTAAAAAGAGAAAGTTGTTCGACAACAACGATGCACATGAAAGGGTCAAGCAAGCTAGAACGACGAAGGCATTCTAAAGTTCAGTCTCTAGCAGAAACCACACATTATTTACGTAGTATCGAGTGCTTAAAGTATATGTTTTTTGACATCCAAAAGCTTGCTTTAGAGTTCTAAAAGGATTCCGTCGCGTAGTTTGAAGTCAAACTCAACCAGAAGTTTCGTCGTTTCACGAGTTAACGTCGTCCTGAAGAGGTCAAAATGATCTGAATAACGTCGTGTGTAGAACGGGGAAAGCGTTAGAATTACTTTTAGGACATTCATTTTCTCTGTTGTGTAAGAAAAATTCTATTGTATTAAGGACGTTATCATTGACGTTCGCGTTGTATTTGCTTAAGTTCCCTATTGAAAGTCTGTAAAAATCTGCTTTAAATCAAATTCATTTTTTGAAGGACATCAAGGTCCTATTCGGTTGTACTCAATGGATTTCCCAGCACCACAAGAAGACCACAAAAGAAATCTCGCCATCACTGTACAAAACGATCAAGTGACACTTGGCCAGACTGCATCTTGCTGGGTCCCACACACCCCTGGAAATCTACCACAAGACTCGCAATACAACGAAAGTCAAACTGTGTCATTGGAACTGATGAATAGCGATGGATATTATATTATGCAAAAAAATTATGGATTTGTTGTGACAAAAAGAAACAAAAGCAGCCGGTTTGGTATGTTGTTAGATTTCAGTCTCATTTTTTTATTGTGGTCCATATATATATCTATCGCTCTATGGCCTTTAGGTCATATTGAGCGCTCTACAGGATGAGCCATTGCTGCTTACGCATTGTGCGCACGCTCACTGCTTGCAGTTTGAGTGCTCTGGCATGGTTTTGATGTCCCACAATTTGTGAGGCATGCACCAAAGGTGACTGTAAATAGCGGTTACCTTCATCCTGCTCATCAGCACTACACTGATGAGGCCCGAAAGGCCGAAACGGTACCGTCTGTAGTTATATATATATATATATATATAATATATATATATATATATATATATATATATATATATATATATAAGAGAAAGAAAAAAACAGACAGACAAACAAACGGACAGACAGACAGACAGACAGACAGACAGACAGACAGACAGACAGACAGACAGACAGACCGACCGACCGACCGACCGACCGACCGACCGACCGACCGACCGACCGACCGACCGACCGACCGACCGACCGACCGACCGACCGACCGACCGACCGACCGACCGACCGACCGACCGACCGACCGACCGACCGACCGACCGACCGACCGACCGACCGACCGACCGACCGACCGACCGACCGACCGACCGACCGACCGACCGACCGACCGACCGACCGACCGACCGACCGACCGACCGACCGACCGACCGACCGACCGACCGACCGACAGACCGACCGACCGACCGACCGACCGACCGACCGACCGACAGACCGACAGACAGACAGACAGACAGACAGACAGACAGACAGACAGACAGACAGACAGATCGACAGACGGACGGACGGATGGACGGACGGTGGACGGACGGACGGACGGAATTGTGTTAATGAGAAATTTTTTTTTTTAGGTTTTGAAACATCTTTTACTGAACGTCATCGTGTGAGTGCACCAAGGACATCGTTTTTTACGTTAACAGCCGCTGACCACTGGGGATGGGCTCTCTGTATTGGTGATGAAATAGGGCACCTAAGATACAAGATGAAGTTGTTGTTTGACGATGAAAGCATAAGATTTGTACGAAATTGTTCTTTCTATGTGGAACCAGCTGAAAACTGCAGACAAAGCAAGTACGAACCACCAAAAGAGAAACCAAATTCAACCAACACGACAAAAATACTTCCAGGTAATATAAAAAATATAAAAATATAATTATACAAAACCAAGGGTATAGCCCATACCAATTTAGTATAGCTCGTCACTGTGGTACTAACTGTTTTTTACTTATCTATTTATTTACTTATTTATTTATTTATTTATTTATTTATTTATATATTTGTTTGAATGTTTGAATGTTTGTTAGTTTGTTAGTTAGTTAGTTAGTTAGTTAGTTAGTTAGTTAGTTAGTTAGTTCGTTCGTTCGTTCGTTCGTTCGTTCGTTCGTTCGTTCGTTCGTTCGTTCGTTCGTTCGTTCGTTCGTTCGTTCGTTCGTTCGTTCGTTCGTTCGTTCGTTCGTTCGTTCGTTCGTTCGTTCGTTCGTTCGTTCGTTCGTTCGTTCGTTCGTTCGTTCGTTCGTTCGTTCGTTCGTTCGTTCGTTCGTTCGTTCGTTCGTTCGTTCGTTCGTTCGTTCGTTCGTTCGTTCGTTCGTTCGTTCGTTCGTTCGTTCGTTCGTTCGTTCGTTCGTTCGTTCGTTCGTTCGTTCGTTCGTTCGTTCGTTCGTTCGTTCGTTCGTTCGTTCGTTCGTTCGTTCGTTCGTTCGTTCGTTCGTTCGTTCGTTCGTACTTATTAATTAATTAATTAAAATTAATCAAGAATGATAAAACAGTACAAAATACTGGTCTTTTTACTATATTTCAAAAGTAAAAAAATGGTCGAAATCGGACAAAAAGAAAGGCTAACCCTTTACATTTTTTTCGACTTTTTAAAAAAATCTCAAATATGAATGTTTAGCACAAATACAGCATTCTCGTTGCTGCAGAAGGTCCAAAAAGGCTTCATAGACCTGTGAAAAGGAAAAGGCTATTTGGGCTAAATATTCATACTTGAGATTTTTTATTTTTAAAAAAAAATCGGGGAAAAAAAGTAAAGAGGTTAGCCTTTACTTTTTGACCGATTTTGGTCACTTTTGAAACTTTTTATTTGGGGTCAAAAACGGTTAAATAAAGTCATTTTAAACCTTCTGTGAAAAGGAGAAGGCTGTATTTTGGCTAAAAATATTTATTTTGATTTTTTGAAAAAAATCCCGAAAAAAAAAGTAAAGGGATTGGCCTTTACTTTTTGACCGATTTTGGTCACTTTTGAAACTTTTTATTTGGGGTCAAAACGGTTAAATAAAGTCGTTTTAAACCTTCTGGGCAAAGGGAAGGCTGTATTTTGGCTAAAAATATTTATTTTGATTTTTTGAAAAAAATCCCGAAAAAAAAAAGTAAAGGGGTTAGCCTTTACTTTTTGACCGATTTTGGTCACTTTTGAAACTTTTGATTTAGGGTAAAAAACGGTTAAATAAAGTCGTTTTAAACCTTCTGTGAAAAGGAGAAGGCTGTATTTTGGCTAAAAATATTTATTTTGATTTTTTCAAAAAAAATCCCGAAAAAAAAGTAAAGGGGTTAGCCTTTACTTTTTGACCGATTTTGGTCACTTTTGAAACTTTTTATTTAGGGTCAAAAACGGTTAAATAAAGTCGTTTTAAACCTGTGAAAAGGAGAAGGCTGTATTTTGGCTAAAAATATTTATTTTGATTTTTTGAAAAAAATCCCGAAAAAAAAAAGTAAAGGGGTTAGCCTTTACTTTTTGACCGATTTTGGTCACTTTTGAAACTTTTGATTTAGGGTAAAAAACGGTTAAATAAAGTCGTTTTAAACCTTCTGTGAAAAGGAGAAGGCTGTATTTTGGCTAAAAATATTTATTTTGATTTTTTGAAAAAAATCCCGAAAAAAAAGTAAAGGGGTTAGCCTTTACTTTTTGACCGATTTTGGTCACTTTTGAAACTTTTGATTTAGGGTCAAAAACGGCTAAATAAAGTCGTTTTAAACCTCCTGTGAACAGGAAAAGGCTGTATTTTGGCTAAAAATATTTATTTTGATTTTTTGAAAAAAATCCCCCCCCCCCCCCCCCCAAAAAAAAAGTAAAGGGGTTAGGCTTTACTTTTTGACCGATTTTGGTCACTTTTGAAACTTTTTATGTAGGGTCAAAAACGGTTAAATAAAGTCGTTTTAAACCTTCTGTGAAAAGGAGAAGGCTGTATTTTGGCTAAAAATATTTATTTTGATTTTTTGAAAAAAATCCCGAAAAAAAAAAGTAAAGGGGTTAGCCTTTACTTTTTGACCGATTTTGGTCACTTTTGAAACTTTTGATTTAGGGTAAAAAACGGTTAAATAAAGTCGTTTTAAACCTTCTGTGAAAAGGAGAAGGCTGTATTTTGGCTAAAAATATTTATTTTGATTTTTTGAAAAAAATCCCGAAAAAAAAGTAAAGGGGTTAGCCTTTACTTTTTGACCGACTTTGGTCACTTTTGAAACTTTTTCTTTAGGGTCAAAAACGGTTAAATAAAGTCGTTTTAAACCTTCTGTGAAAAGGAGAAAGCTGTATTTTGCCTAAAAATATTTATTTTGATTTTTTGAAAAAAATCCCCCCCCCCCCCCAAAAAAAAGTAAAGGGGTTAGGCTTTACTTTTTGACCGATTTTGGTCACTTTTGAAACTTTTTCTTTAGGGTCAAAAACGGTTAAATAAAGTCGTTTTAAACCTTCTGTGAAAAGGAGAAGGCTGTATTTTGGCTAAAAATATTTATTTTGATTTTTTGAAAAAAATCCCCCCCCCCCCCCCCAAAAAAGTAAAGGGGTTAGGCTTTACTTTTTGACCGATTTTGGTCACTTTTGAAACTTTTTATGTAGGGTCAAAAACGGTTAAATAAAGTCGTTTTAAACCTTCTGTGAAAAGGAGAAGGCTGTATTTTGGCTAAAAATATTTATTTTGATTTTTTGAAAAAAATCCCCCCCCCCCCCCCAAAAAAAGTAAAGGGGTTAGGCTTTACTTTTTGACCGATTTTGGTCACTTTTGAAACTTTTGATGTAGGGTCAAAAACGGTTAAATAAAGTCGTTTTAAACCTTCTGTGAAAAGGAGAAGGCTGTATTTTGGCTAAAAATATTTATTTTGATTTTTTAAAAAAATCCCGAAAAAAAAGTAAAGGGGTTAGCCTTTACTTTTTGACCGATTTTGGTCACTTTTGAAACTTTTTATTTAGGGTCAAAAACGGTTAAATAAAGTCGTTTTAAACCTTCTGTGAAAAGGAGAAGGCTGTATTTTGGCTAAAAATATTTATTTTTATTTTTTGAAAAAAATCCCGAAAAAAAAAAGTAAAGGGGTTAGCCTTTACTTTTTGACCGATTTTGGTCACTTTTGAAACTTTTTTTTAGGGTCAAAAACGGTTAAATAAAGTCGTTTTAAACCTTCTGTGAAAAGGAGAAGGCTGTATTTTGCCTAAAAATATTTATTTTGATTTTTTGAAAAAAATCCCGAAGAAAAAAAGTAAAGGGGTTAGCCTTTACTTTTTGACCGATTTTGGTCACTTTTGAAACTTTTGATTTAGGGTCAAAAACGGTTAAATAAAGTCGTTTTAAACCTCCTGTGAAAAGGAGAAGGCTGTATTTTGGCTAAAAATATTTATTTTGATTTTTTGAAAAAAATCCCGAAAAAAAAAAGTAAAGGGGTTAGGCTTTACTTTTTGACCGATTTTGGTCACTTTTGAAATTTTTTATGTAGCGTCAAAAACGGTTAAATAAAGTCGTTTTAAACCTTCTGTGAAAAGGAGAAGGCTGTATTTTGGCTAAAAATATTTATTTTGTTTTTTTGAAAAAAATCCCGAAAAAAAAAGTAAAGGGGTTAGCCTTTACTTTTTGACCGATTTTGGTCACTTTTGAAACTTTTGATTTAGGGTAAAAAACGGTTAAATAAAGTCGTTTTAAACCTTCTGTGAAAAGGAGAAGGCTGTATTTTGGCTAAAAATATTTATTTTGATTTTTTGAAAAAAATCCCGAAAAAAAAAGTAAAGGGGTTAGCCTTTACTTTTTGACCGATTTTGGTCACTTTTGAAACTTTTGATTTAGGGTCAAAAACGGTTAAATAAAGTCGTTTTAAACCTTCTGTGAAAAGGAGAAGGCTGTATTTTGGCTAAAATAAATTTTGACTTTTTGAAAAAAATCCGGAAAAAAAAGTAAAGGGGTTAGCCTTTACTTTTTGACCGATTTGGGTCACTTTTGAAACTTTTGATTTAGGGTCAAAAACGGTTAAATAAAGTCGTTTTAAACCTTCTGTGAAAAGGAGAAGGCTGTATTTTGGCTAAAAATATTTATTTTGATTTTTTGAAAAAAATCCCGAAAAAAAAAAGTAAAGGGGTTAGCCTTTACTTTTTGACCGATTTTGGTCACTTTTGAAACTTTTGATTTAGGGTCAAAAACGGTTAAATAAAGTCGTTTTAAACCTTCTGTGAAAAGGAGAAGGCTGTATTTTGGCTAAAAATATTTATTTTGATTTTTTAAAAAAATCCCGAAAAAAAAGTAAAGGGGTTAGCCTTTACTTTTTGACGGATTTGGGTCACTTTTCAGACTTTTGATTTAGGGTCAAAAACGGTTAAATAAAGTCGTTTTAAACCTGTGAAAAGGAGGCTGTATTTTGGCTAAAAATATTTATTTTGATTTTTTGAAAAAAATCCCGAAAAAAAAAGTAAAGGGGTTAGCCTTTACTTTTTGACCGATTTTGGTCACTTTTGAAACTTTTGATTTAGGGTCAAAAACGGTTAAATAAAGTCGTTTTAAACCTTCTGTGAAAAGGAGAAGGCTGTATTTTGGCTAAAAATATTTATTTTGATTTTTTGAAAAAAATCCCGAAAAAAAAAGTAAAGGGGTTAGCCTTTACTTTTTGACCGATTTTGGTCACTTTTGAAACTTTTGATTTAGGGTCAAAAACGGTTAAATAAAGTCGTTTTAAACCTTCTGTGAAAAGGAGAAGGCTGTATTTTGGCTAAAAATATTTATTTTGATTTTTTGAAAAAAATCCCGAAAAAAAAAAGTAAAGGGGTTAGCCTTTACTTTTTGACCGATTTGGGTCACTTTTGAAACTTTTGATTTAGGGTCAAAAACGGTTAAATAAAGTCGTTTTAAACCTTCTGTGAAAAGGAGAAGGCTGTATTTTGGCTAAAAATATTTTTTGAAAAAAATCCCGAAAAAAAAAAGTAAAGGGGTTAGCCTTTACTTTTTGACCGATTTGGGTCACTTTTGAAACTTTTGATTTAGGGTCAAAAACGGTTAAATAAAGTCGTTTTAAACCTTCTGTGAAAAGGAGAAGGCTGTATTTTGGCTAAAAATATTTATTTTGATTTTTTTTTAAAAAATCCCGAAAAAAAAGTAAAGGGGTTAGCCTTTACTTTTTGACTGATTTGGGTCACTTTTGAAACTTTTTCTTTAGGGTCAAAAACGGTTAAATAAAGTCGTTTTAAACCTTCTGTGAAAAGGAGAAAGCTGTATTTTGCTAAAAATATTTATTTTGATTTTTTGAAAAAAATCCCCCCCCCCCAAAAAAAAGTAAAGGGGTTAGCCTTTACTTTTTGACCGATTTGGGTCACTTTTGAAACTTTTGATTTAGGGTCAAAAACGGTTAAATAAAGTCGTTTTAAACCTTCTGTGAAAAGGAGAAGGCTGTATTTTGGCTAAAAATATTTATTTTGATTTTTTGAAAAAAATCCCCCCCCGAAAAAAAAGTAAAGGGGTTAGCCTTTACTTTTTGACCGATTTTGGTCACTTTTGAAACTTTTGATTTAGGGTCAAAAACGGTTAAATAAAGTCGTTTTAAACCTTCTGTGAAAAGGAGAAGGCTGTATTTTGGCTAAAAATATTTATTTTGATTTTTTGAAAAAAATCCCCCCCCCCCCCCAAAAAAAAAGTAAAGGGGTTAGGCTTTACTTTTTGACCGATTTTGGTCACTTTTGAAACTTTTTATGTAGGGTCAAAAACGGTTAAATAAAGTCGTTTTAAACCTTCTGTGAAAAGGAGAAGGCTGTATTTTGGCTAAAAATATTTATTTTGATTTTTTGAAAAAAATCCCGAAGAAAAAAAGTAAAGGGGTTAGCCTTTACTTTTTGACCGATTTTGGTCACTTTTGAAACTTTTTATGTAGGGTCAAAAACGGTTAAATAAAGTCGTTTTAAACCTTCTGTGAAAAGGAGAAGGCTGTATTTTGGCTAAAAATATTTATTTTTATTTTTTGAAAAAAATCCCGAAGAAAAAAAGTAAAGGGGTTAGCCTTTACTTTTTGACCGACTTTGGTCACTTTTGAAACTTTTTCTTTAGGGTCAAAAACGGTTAAATAAAGTCGTTTTAAACCTTCTGTGAAAAGGAGAAGGCTGTATTTTGCCTAAAAATATTTATTTTGATTTTTGGAAAAAAATCCCGAAAAAAAAAAGTAAAGGGGTTAGCCTTTACTTTTTGACCGATTTTGGTCACTTTTGAAACTTTTGATTTAGGGTCAAAAACGGCTAAATAAAGTCGTTTTAAACCTCCTGTGAACAGGAAAAGGCTGTATTTTGGCTAAAAATATTTATTTTGATTTTTTGAAAAAAATCCCGAAAAAAAAAAGTAAAGGGGTTAGCCTTTACTTTTTGACCGATTTTGGTCACTTTTGAAACTTTTTATGTAGGGTCAAAAACGGTTAAATAAAGTCGTTTTAAACCTTCTGTGAAAAGGAGAAGGCTGTATTTTGGCTAAAAATATTTATTTTGATTTTTTGAAAAAAATCCCGAAAAAAAAGTAAAGGGGTTAGCCTTTACTTTTTGACCGATTTTGGTCACTTTTGAAACTTTTGATTTAGGGTCAAAAACGGTTAAATAAAGTCGTTTTAAACCTTCTGTGAAAAGGAGAAGGCTGTATTTTGGCTAAAAATATTTATTATTATTTTTTGAAAAAAATCCCGAAGAAAAAAAGTAAAGGGGTTAGCCTTTACTTTTTGACCGATTTTGGTCACTTTTGAAACTTTTGATTTAGGGTCAAAAACGGTTAAATAAAGTCGTTTTAAACCTTCTGTGAAAAGGAGAAGGCTGTATTTTGGCTAAAAATATTTATTTTGATTTTTTCAAAAAAAAATCCCGAAAAAAAAGTAAAGGGGTTAGCCTTTACTTTTTGACCGATTTTGGTCACTTTTGAAACTTTTTATTTAGGGTAAAAAACGGTTAAATAAAGTCGTTTTAAACCTTCTGTGAAAAGGAGAAGGCTGTATTTTGGCTAAAAATATTTATTTTGATTTTTTGAAAAAAATCCCGAAAAAAAAAGTAAAGGGGTTAGCCTTTACTTTTTGACCGATTTTGGTCACTTTTGAAACTTTTGATTTAGGGTCAAAAACGGTTAAATAAAGTCGTTTTAAACCTTCTGTGAAAAGGAGAAGGCTGTATTTTGGCTAAAAATATTTATTTTGATTTTTTGAAAAAAATCCCGAAAAAAAAAAGTAAAGGGGTTAGCCTTTACTTTTTGACCGATTTTGGTCACTTTTGAAACTTTTTCTTTAGGGTCAAAAACGGTTAAATAAAGTCGTTTTAAACCTTCTGTGAAAAGGAGAAGGCTGTATTTTGCCTAAAAATATTTATTTTGATTTTTGGAAAAAAATCCCGAGAAAAAAAAGTAAAGGGGTTAGCCTTTACTTTTTGACCGATTTTGGTCACTTTTGAAACTTTTGATTTAGGGTCAAAAACGGTTAAATAAAGTCGTTTTAAACCTTCTGTGAAAAGGAGAAGGCTGTATTTTGGCTAAAAATATTTATTTTGATTTTTTGAAAAAAATCCCGAAAAAAAAAGTAAAGGGGTTAGCCTTTACTTTTTGACCGATTTGGGTCACTTTTGAAACTTTTGATTTAGGGTCAAAAACGGTTAAATAAAGTCGTTTTAAACCTTCTGTGAAAAGGAGAAGGCTGTATTTTGGCTAAAAATATTTATTTTGATTTTTTGAAAAAAATCCCCCAAAAAAGTAAAGGGGTTAGCCTTTACTTTTTGACCGATTTTGGTCACTTTTGAAACTTTTGATTTAGGGTCAAAAACGGTTAAATAAAGTCGTTTTAAACCTTCTGTGAAAAGGAGAAGGCTGTATTTTGGCTAAAAATATTTATTTTGATTTTTTGAAAAAAATCCCGAAAAAAAAAGTAAAGGGGTTAGCCTTTACTTTTTGACCGATTTTGGTCACTTTTGAAACTTTTTCTTTAGGGTCAAAAACGGTTAAATAAAGTCGTTTTAAACCTCCTGTGAAAAGGAGAAGGCTGTATTTTGGCTAAAAATATTTATTTTGATTTTTGGAAAAAAATCCCGAGCAAAAAAAGTAAAGGGGTTAGCCTTTACTTTTTGACCGATTTTGGTCACTTTTGAAACTTTTGATTTAGGGTCATAAACGGTTAAATAAAGTCGTTTTAAACCTCCTGTGAACAGGAAAAGGCTGTATTTTGGCTAAAAATATTTATTTTGATTTTTTGAAAAAAATCCCCCCCCCAAAAAAAAAGTAAAGGGGTTAGGCTTTACTTTTTGACCGATTTTGGTCACTTTTGAAACTTTTTATGTAGGGTCAAAAACGGTTAAATAAAGTCGTTTTAAACCTTCTGTGAAAAGGAGAAGGCTGTATTTTGGCTAAAAATATTTATTTTGATTTTTTGAAAAAAATCCCGAAAAAAAAAAGTAAAGGGGTTAGCCTTTACTTTTTGACCGATTTTGGTCACTTTTGAAACTTTTGATTTAGGGTAAAAAACGGTTAAATAAAGTCGTTTTAAACCTTCTGTGAAAAGGAGAAGGCTGTATTTTGGCTAAAAATATTTATTTTTATTTTTTGAAAAAAATCCCGAAGAAAAAAAGTAAAGGGGTTAGCCTTTACTTTTTGACCGACTTTGGTCACTTTTGAAACTTTTTCTTTAGGGTCAAAAACGGTTAAATAAAGTCGTTTTAAACCTTCTGTGAAAAGGAGAAGGCTGTATTTTGCCTAAAAATATTTATTTTGATTTTTGGAAAAAAATCCCGAGCAAAAAAAGTAAAGGGGTTAGCCTTTACTTTTTGACCGATTTTGGTCACTTTTGAAACTTTTGATTTAGGGTCAAAAACGGCTAAATAAAGTCGTTTTAAACCTCCTGTGAACAGGAAAAGGCTGTATTTTGGCTAAAAATATTTATTTTGATTTTTTGAAAAAAATCCCGAAAAAAAAAAAGTAAAGCGGTTAGCCTTTACTTTTTGACCGATTTTGGTCACTTTTGAAACTTTTGATTTAGGGTCAAAAACGGTTAAATAAAGTCGTTTTAAACCTTCTGTGAAAAGGAGAAGGCTGTATTTTGGCTAAAAATATTTATTTTGATTTTTTGAAAAAAATCCCGAAAAAAAAAGTAAAGGGGTTAGCCTTTACTTTTTGACCGATTTTGGTCACTTTTGAAACTTTTGATTTAGGGTAAAAAACGGTTAAATAAAGTCGTTTTAAACCTTCTGTGAAAAGGAGAAGGCTGTATTTTGGCTAAAAATATTTATTTTTATTTTTTGAAAAAAATCCCGAAGAAAAAAAGTAAAGGGGTTAGCCTTTACTTTTTGACCGATTTTGGTCACTTTTGAAACTTTTTCTTTAGGGTCAAAAACGGTTAAATAAAGTCGTTTTAAACCTTCTGTGAAAAGGAGAAGGCTGTATTTTGGCTAAAAATATTTATTTTGATTTTTTGAAAAAAATCCCGAGAAAAAAAGTAAAGGGGTTAGGCCTTTACTTTTTGACCGATTTTGGTCACTTTTGAAACTTTTGATTTAGGGTCAAAAACGGTTAAATAAAGTCGTTTTAAACCTTCTGTGAAAAGGAGAAGGCTGTATTTTGGCTAAAAATATTTATTTTGATTTTTTGAAAAAAATCCCGAAAAAAAAAAGTAAAGCGGTTAGCCTTTACTTTTTGACCGATTTTGGTCACTTTTGAAACTTTTGATTTAGGGTAAAAAACGGTTAAATAAAGTCGTTTTAAACCTTCTGTGAAAAGGAGAAGGCTGTATTTTGGCTAAAAATATTTATTTTTATTTTTTGAAAAAAATCCCGAAGAAAAAAAGTAAAGGGGTTAGCCTTTACTTTTTGACCGACTTTGGTCACTTTTGAAACTTTTTCTTTAGGGTCAAAAACGGTTAAATAAAGTCGTTTTAAACCTTCTGTGAAAAGGAGAAGGCTGTATTTTGCCTAAAAATATTTATTTTGATTTTTGGAAAAAAATCCCGAGCAAAAAAAGTAAAGGGGTTAGGCTTTACTTTTTGACCGATTTTGGTCACTTTTGAAACTTTTTATGTAGGGTCAAAAACGGTTAAATAAAGTCGTTTTAAACCTTCTGTGAAAAGGAGAAGGCTGTATTTTGGCTAAAAATATTTATTTTGATTTTTTTAAAAAAATCCCGAAAAAAAAAAAGTAAAGCGGTTAGCCTTTACTTTTTGACCGATTTTGGTCACTTTTGAAACTTTTGATTGAGGGGGAAAAACGGTTACATAATGTCGTTTTAAACGTTCTGTGAAAAGGAGAAGGCTGTATTTTGGCTAAAAATATTTATTTTTATTTTTTGAAAAAAATCCCGAAGAAAAAAAGTAAAGGGGTTAGCCTTTACTTTTTGACCGACTTTGGTCACTTTTGAAACTTTTTCTTTAGGGTCAAAAACGGTTAAATAAAGTCGTTTTAAACCTTCTGTGAAAAGGAGAGGGCTGTATTTTGGCTAAAAATAGTTTTTTTTTGATTTTTTGAAAAATATCGGGGGGAAAAAAAGTAAAGGGGTTAGCCTTTACTTTTTGACTGATTTTGGTCACTTTTGAAACTTTTTATTTAGGGTCAAAAACGGTTAAATAAAGTCGTTTTAAACCTTCTGTGAAAAGGAGAAGGCTGTATTTTGGCTAAAAATATTTATTTTGATTTTTTTAAAAAAATCCCGAAAAAAAAAAAGTAAAGCGGTTAGCCTTTACTTTTTGACCGATTTTGGTCACTTTTGAAACTTTTGATTGAGGGTCAAAAACGGTTAAATAAAGTCGTTTTAAAGCTTCTGTGAAAACGAGAAGGCTGTATTTTGGCTAAAAATAGTTTTTTTGATTTTTTGAAGAAAATCCGGAAAAAAAAAGTAAAGCGGTTAGCCTTTACTTTTTGACCAATTTTGGTCGCTTTTGAAACTTTTTATTTAGGGTCAAAAACGGTTAAATAAAGTCGTTTTAAACCTTCTGTGAAAAGGAGAAGGCTGTATTTTGGCTAAAAATATTTTTGATTTTTGGAAAAAAATCGTGAAAAAAAAAAGTAAAGGGGTTAGCCTTTACTTTTTGACCGATTTTGGTCACTTTTGAAACTTTTGATTTAGGGTGAAAAACGGTTAAATAAAGTCGTTTTAAACGTTCTGTGAAAAGGAGAAGGCTGTATTTTGGCTAAAAATATTTATTTTTATTTTTTGAAAAAAATCCCGAAGAAAAAAAGTAAAGGGGTTAGCCTTTACTTTTTGACCGATTTTGGTCGCTTTTGAAACTTTTTATGTAGGGTCAAAAACGGTTAAATAAAGTCGTTTTAAACTTTCTGTGAAAAGGAGAAGGCTGTATTTTGGCTAAAAATATTTATTTTGATTTTTGGAAAAAAATCCCGAGAAAAAAAAGTAAAGGGATTGGCCTTTACTTTTTGACCGATTTTGGTCACTTTTGAAACTTTTGATTTAGGGTCAAAAACGGCTAAATAAAGTCGTTTTAAACCTCCTGTGAACAGGAAAAGGCTGTATTTTGGCTAAAAATATTTATTTTGATTTTTTGAAAAAAATCCCCTCCCCAAAAAAGTAAAGGGGTTAGGCTTTACTTTTTGACCGATTTTGGTCACTTTTGAAACTTTTTATGTAGGGTCAAAAACGGTTAAATAAAGTCGTTTTAAACCTTCTGTGAAAAGGAGAAGGCTGTATTTTGGCTAAAAATATTTATTTTGATTTTTTGAAAAAAATCCCCCAAAAAAGTAAAGGGGTTAGCCTTTACTTTTTGACCGATTTTGGTCGCTTTTGAAACTTTTTATTTAGGGTCAAAAAAGGTTAAATGAAGTCGTTTTAAACCTTCTGTGAAAAGGAGAAGGCTGTATTTTGGCTAAAAATATTTATTTTGATTTTTTGAAAAAAATCCCGAAAAAAAAGTAAAGGGGTTAGGCTTTACTTTTTGACCGATTTTGGTCACTTTTGAAATTTTTTATGTAGGGTCAAAAACGGTTAAATAAAGTCGTTTTAAACCTTCTGTGAAAAGGAGAAGGCTGTATTTTGGCTAAAAATATTTATTTTGATTTTTTGAAAAAAATCGCGAAGAAAAAAAGTAAAGCGGTTAGCCTTTACTTTTTGACCGATTTTGGTCACTTTTGAAACTTTTTATGTAGGGTCAAAAACGGTTAAATAAAGTCGTTTTAAACCTGTGAAAAGGAGAAGGCTGTATTTTGCCTAAAAATATTTATTTTGATTTTTTGAAAAAAATCCCGAAAAAAAAAAAGTAAAGGGGTTAGCATTTACTTTTTGACCGATTTTGGTCACTTTTGAAACTTTTGATTGAGGGTGAAAAACGGTTACATAAAGTCGTTTTAAACGTTCGGTGAAAAGCAGAAGGCTGTATTTTGGCTAAAAATATTTATTTTTATTTTTTTAAAAAAATCCCGAAGAAAAAAAGTAAAGGGGTTAGCCTTTACTTTTTGACCGATTTTGGTCGCTTTTGAAACTTTTTATTTAGGGTAAAAACGGTTAAATAAAGTCATTTTAAACCTTCTGTGAAAAGGAGAAGGCTGTATTTTGGCTAAAAATATTTATTTTGATTTTTTGAAAAAAATCCGTAAAAAAAAAGTAAAGGGGTTAGCCTTTACTTTTTGACCGATTTGGGTCACTTTTGAAACTTTTGATTTAGGGTCAAAAACGGTTAAATAAAGTCGTTTTAAACGTTCTGTGAAAAGGAGAAGGTTGTATTTTGGCTAAAAATATTTATTTTGATTTTTTGAAAAAAATCGCGAAGATAAAAAGTAAAGGGGTTAGCCTTTACTTTTTGACCGATTTTGGTCACTTTTGAAACTTTTTATGTAGGGTCAAAAACGGTTAAATAAAGTCGTTTTAAACCTTTTGTGAAAAGGAGAAGGCTGTATTTTGGCTAAAAATATTTATTTTGATTTTTTGAAAAAAATCCCGAAAAAAAAAAGTAAAGGGGTTAGCCTTTACTTTTTGACCGATTTGGGTCACTTTTGAAACTTTTGATTTAGGGTCAAAAACGGTTAAATAAAGTCGTTTTAAACCTTCTGTGAAAAGGAGAAGGCTGTATTTTGGCTAAAAATATTTAATTTGATTTTTTCAAAAAAATCGTGAAAAAAAAAGTGAAGGGGTTAGCCTTTACTTCTTGACCGATTTTGGTCACTTTTGATACTTTTGATTTAAGGTCAAAAACGGTTAAATAAAGTCGTTTTAAACATTCTGTGAATGGCTAAAAATATTTAATTTGATTTTTTCAAAAAAATCGTGAAAAAAAAAGTAATGGGGTTAGCCTTTACTTCTTGACCGATTTTAGTCACTTTTGAAACTTTTGATTTAGGGTCAAAAACGGTTAAATAAAGTCGTTTTAAACATTCTGTGAATGGCTAAAAATATTTAATTTGATTTTTTCAAAAAAATCGTGAAAAAAAAAGTAATGGGGTTATAGCCTTTACTTCTTGACCGATTTTAGTCACTTTTGAAACTTTTGATTTAGGGTCAAAAACGGTTAAATAAAGTCGTTTTAAACCTTGTGTGAAAAGGAGAAGGCTGCATTTTGGTTAAAAATATTTATTTGGATTTTTAGAAAAAAATCCCGAAAAAAAAAGTAAAGGGGTTAGCCTTTACTTTTTGACCGAGTTTGGTCACTTTTGAAACTTTTGATTTAGGGTCAAAAACGGTTAAATAAAGTCGTTTTAAACCTTCTGTGGAAAGGAGAAGGCTGTATTTTGGCTAAAAATATTTATTTTGATTTTTTGAAAAAAATCCCGAGAAAAAAAGTAAAGGGGTTAGCCTTTACTTTTTGACCGATTTTGGTCACTTTTGAAACTTTTTATGTAGGGTCAAAAACGGTTAAATAAAGTCGTTTTAAACCTGTGAAAAGGAGAAGGCTGTATTTTGCCTAAAAATATTTATTTTGATTTTTTGAAAAAAATCCCGAAAAAAAAAAAGTAAAGGGGTTAGCCTTTACTTTTTGACCGATTTTGGTCACTTTTGAAACTTTTGATTGAGGGTGAAAAACGGTTACATAAAGTCGTTTTAAACGTTCGGTGAAAAGGAGAAGGCTGTATTTTGGCTAAAAATATTTATTTTTATTTTTTTAAAAAAATCCCGAAGAAAAAAAGTAAAGGGGTTAGCCTTTACTTTTTGACCGATTTTGGTCGCTTTTGAAACTTTTTATTTAGGGTAAAAACGGTTAAATAAAGTCATTTTAAACCTTCTGTGAAAAGGAGAAGGCTGTATTTTGGCTAAAAATATTTATTTTGATTTTTTGAAAAAAATCGTGAAAAAAAAAAGTAAAGGGGTTAGCCTTTACTTTTTGACCGATTTTGGTCACTTTTGAAACTTTTTATGTAGGGTCAAAAACGGTTAAATAAAGTCGTTTTAAACCTTTTGTGAAAAGGAGAAGGCTGTATTTTGGCTAAAAATATTTATTTTGATTTTTTGAAAAAAATCCCGAAAAAAAAAAAGTAAAGG
Organism: Corallium rubrum; assembly: GCA_964035015.1. Taxonomy (NCBI): domain Eukaryota; kingdom Metazoa; phylum Cnidaria; class Anthozoa; order Scleralcyonacea; family Coralliidae; genus Corallium; species Corallium rubrum. The sequence continues at coordinate 3,239,565 of OZ036014.1, forward strand.
GGTTAGCCTTTACTTTTTGACCGATTTTGGTCACTTTTGAAACTTTTGATTTAGGGTCAAAAGCGGTTAAATAAAGTCGTTTTAAACCTTTTGTGAAAAGGAGAAGGCTGTATTTTGGCTAAAAATATTTAATTTGATTTTTTGAAAAAAATCCCGAAAAAAAAAGTAAAGGGGTTAGCCTTTACTTTTTGACCGAGTTTGGTCACTTTTGAAACTTTTGATTTAGGGTCAAAAACGGTTAAATAAAGTCGTTTTAAACATTCTGTGAATGGCTAAAAATATTTAATTTGATTTTTTCAAAAAAATCGTGAAAAAAAAAGTGAAGGGGTTAGCCTTTACTTCTTGACCGATTTTGGTCACTTTTGATACTTTTGATTTAAGGTCAAAAACGGTTAAATAAAGTCGTTTTAAACATTCTGTGAATGGCTAAAAATATTTAATTTGATTTTTTCAAAAAAATCGTGAAAAAAAAAGTAATGGGGTTAGCCTTTACTTCTTGACCGATTTTAGTCACTTTTGAAACTTTTGATTTAGGGTCAAAAACGGTTAAATAAAGTCGTTTTAAACCTTGTGTGAAAAGGAGAAGGCTGCATTTTGGTTAAAAATATTTATTTGGATTTTTAGAAAAAAATCCCGAAAAAAAAAGTAAAGGGGTTAGCCTTTACTTTTTGACCGAGTTTGGTCACTTTTGAAACTTTTGATTTAGAGTCAAAAACGGTTAAATAAAGTCGTTTTAAACCTTCTGTGGAAAGGAGAAGGCTGCATTTTGGTTAAAAATATTTATTTGGATTTTTAGAAAAAAATCCCGAAAAAAAAAGTAAAGGGGTTAGGCTTTACTTTTTGACCGATTTTGGTCACTTTTGAAACTTTTGATTTAGGGTCAAAAGCGGTTAAATAAAGTCGTTTTAAACGTTCTGTGAAAAGGAGAAGGCTGTATTTTGGCTAAAAATATTTAATTTGAATTTTTGAAAACAATCGCGAAAAAAAAAAAAGTAAAGGGGTTAGCCTTTACTTTTTGACCGATTTTGGTCACTTTTGAGACTTTTGATTTCGGGTCAAAAACGGTTAAATAAAGTCGTTTTAAACCTTCGGTGAAAAGGAGAAGGCTGTATTTGGGCTAAAAGATTTTTTTTTTGAATTTTTTTTATAAAATCAAAAAACTTTTTTTAGCCCAAATACAGCCTTTTCATTCCCATAGAAGGTCTAAAAAGGCTTTATTTGTTTTGTTTTTTTTCCTAATTCAAAAGTTCGGAAAATGGGCAAAATCGGTCAAAAAGTAAAGGCTAACCCCTTTACATTCTTTTCGATTTTTTTAAAAAATCTCAAATATGAATATTTTAGCACAAATACAGGCTACGCGTTGCCACAGGTTTAAAAAGGCTTTATTTGACATTTTTTGACCCTATTTCAAAAGTTCGAAAAATGGGCAAAATCGTTCAAAAACTAAAGGCTAACTGGAACTTTTTTAATTGTTTTTTAGAGAGTTGTCTAATGTTGGTTTTTATCAAGCAAGTAAATAGCGCAATTCTGGTTCAAAGTTCAGTAAAACCAAGACCGTACAAAATAACAGAAGAACGATTTGATCTTACCATTGAATTCCAGCCTCCAAACTATTCGCCGATCACTTTCAACGCTTCAGATCCGGAGTTTACCCAAAGGAAATGTTTCTTGAACGGAAGAATATTCTTCACTACGTTTCCACACGAAAATTGCAGCAACCGCAATGATGTGAAAATAACTTGTGAATATCAAGGTAACTTCTTTATATCTATAATCCTGGACAAAAATAGTGGCAAAAACCTTTTTCTTTCTTCAAAATCTAACTCTCCGGCCCCCCACCCCCCAATATCAATGTTTTCCTAAGTCATCTGGCCCTGCCTGAATCAACATTGATAGTGGGAGAGAGGGGGGAATCTCAATGGAATTTATGAATTTTTTACCCTTTTGCCAATAATTTATGTCCGGGATTGTGGGTATTCATTTCTGGGGTAGGTTTTGGAAAGTTTCTCACTAAAAAAAGGGAAAATATTTGTTTAGGATAAATAAAATATCACTAATAATAATAATAATAATAATAATAATAATAATAATAATAATAATAATAATAATAATAATAATAAACGTTTTGTGGACGTTCGCCAAGCTCAATCACTCTGAAAAGATTTCTTAGTTGCTGTGTCTTCTTCTACATTTCACCAAGCTCGCAAAGCGTACCACATGCATTACAAGTATATACGTGTGCAACTTGTCCAAACTAAAAGCCAAGGCCAGGCGACAATTTAAAGAAATATAGGATAAAACGCAATCCAAAGACGAATATCTTGAAAACCCAAGATTTGGATTAAGCCAAGACAAAGATGAAACGGTTATATTTCGACTTTATTACAAAGTCATCATCAGACCATCTTTGTAATAAAGTCGAAATATAACCGTTTCATCTTTGTCTTGGCTTAAAGGGTCTCTGAAATGAAAAATTCCTTGGCATTTTTATTGTTTTATTGTACAGAGGAACATGGCAGGAGCACTCACTGAAAATTTCAAGAGAATCTGATGCGTAGTTTTCGCGCTATTAACTCTCAAAAGTTTGCCATGGCTAGTTCGTTCTTGGAGAAAAATTGGGCTTTCGGTAACAATGCTTATGACGTACGCAGATGGACAACTATGCATAATAATTTTCACTATTAATGATCCATCTGCGCGTACGTCATAAGACATTGTTACCAAGAAGCCCAAATTTCGCCAAAACAAACTATCCACGGCAAATTTTGAGAATTGATAGCGCGAAAACTACGCATCAGATTCACTTGAAATTTTCAGTGAGTGCTACTGTTATGCTCCTCTGTACAATAAAACAACAAAAATGCCAACGTATTTTTCACTTGATAGACACTTTAATCCAAATCTTGAGTTTTCAAGATGTTCGTCTTGGGATTGTGTTTTATCCAAACTAAACTCATTGTCTCTATAAATATTTTATTTTCCAGCTGTGTCGACAACACAAGCACCAACTTTGATCACAACTACACCTATACCACCAAGAATAGAACCAACAAGACCGAAAAAGAAAAAACCGAAACCAACAGAAAAACCTGTTGCAAAGAAATTGAGCATTCTATGTCCTGGTCTACCAGGTCCTCCGGGACCACCAGGAAATCCTGGAGTCATGGGACCACGAGGAATGCGAGGACCACCAGGGATAGTCGGATCAGCTGGACCCCCTGGTCCGCCAGGCCCACAAGGCCATTCGGGGAGTACCACAAAGATAGACTCGAAGTGCCCATGCGCTGATCCAAAGTGCTTACGTTCTTCATGTGGAGATATGGTTGTGAAAATACCAGATTCTAAATCAATGAATACCAATGACAACCCAACGGAAGCGACTATACTCACGCAACGGTCTGACATACCAAAAATGTCGAATGAATATCAACTGAAAAATTTATCACCATTTAGATTTCTTACAATGCCAGTATGTACAAGTTATGGACCCCCCGGCCCTCCAGGACCGCCTGGTCAACCAGGAATACCGGGACAACAGGGACCTCAAGGACCTGCTGGACCACAGGGGAAACCTGGCCACCCTGGTCCACCAGGTCCCTCTGGACCACCGGGTCCACCAGAGCAAATAGACTCTACCCCTTGTTCAAGTTCGAGAGATTTGAACCCATGTAAATTACCACATGTGTTAATAGTACATGAATCGCCACTACCACCCCCACCCCCACCCCCTCCGCCAACACCCTGCCCTACAACATGTTCAGACACATGCACCAGCGGTTGTCCGTCTTACTGCTGCACGAACAGAGCACCATATCAGGAATATTCGAATGACCAAAAATGTTCGTGTCGGAATGTTTGTTCTCACGCTTTGAAAAGAACTTGTAGAAGAATATGTACTTGTGAAAATACGGAAATTGTAAAAAAATAATTTAATAAAAAAATGGGTTTTTTTAAAATGTAATTTAGAGAAATTTTATGTCATTTTATCGGTTTGAAAAATAGAAAACGACTGCGCAAATTTATGTGGCCTAATGCAAATACTAGAGTGAGTTGTGAGAATTCGAAAGTTTATATTTGTCGGTGTGTAAATTGGATTTCAACTAGACATTAAATATAGCGCACTCGACTTATCTCTTTTGTTTATGCTAAATGTGTTGTTTACAAAATGTTTGTATTTTTCAATTTTTGCCTACATACTAAACTAATACTGGATAACTCTATCAGTCACATCTAAACTGTTTTCCTCAAAGGTCCAGTAAAAGTCATCCTTCATTGGTCCAGTGTTACTACAGGAGGAAACCAGAGTAAACTAAACTAACTTTATTTATACTGGATAACTCTATCAGTCATATCTAAACTGTTCTCTCTAGAGGTCCAGTAAGAACCATCCCTCATTGGTCCAGTGTTACTACAGGAAGAAACTGGAGTAAACTAAACTAACTTTATTTCTACTGGATAACTCTATCAGTCATATCTAAACTGTTCTCTCTAGAGGTCCAGTAAGAACCATCCCTCATTGGTCCAGTGTTACTACAGGAAGAAACTGGAGTAAACTAAACTAACTTTATTTCTACTGGATAACTCCATCAGTCATATCTAAACTGTTCTCTCTAGAGGTCCAGTAAGAACCATCCCTCATTGGTCCAGTGTTACTACAGGAAGAAACTGGAGTAAACTAAACTAACTTTATTTCTACTGGATAACTCTATCAGTCATATCTAAACTGTTCTCTCTAGAGGTCCAGTAAGAACCATTCCTCATTGGTCCAGTGTTACTACAGGAAGAAACTGGAGTAAACTAAACTAACTTTATTTCTACTGGATAACTCTATCAGTCATATCTAAACTGTTCTCTCTAGAGGTCCAGTAAGAACCATTCCTCATTGGTCCAGTGTTACTACAGGAAGAAACTGGAGTAAACAACTAACTTTATTTCTACTGGATAACTCTATCAGTCATATCTAAACTGTTCTCTCTAGAGGTCCAGTAAGAACCATTCCTCATTGGTCCAGTGTTACTACAGGAGGAAACCAGAGTAAACTAAACTAACTTTATTTCTACTGGATAACTCTATCAGTCATATCTAAACTGTTCTCCCTAGAGGTCCAGTAAGAACCATCCCTCACTGGTCCAGTGTTACTACAGGAGGAAACCAGAGTAAACTAAACTAACTTTATTTCTACTGGATAACTCTATCAGTCATATCTAAACTGTTCTCCCTAGAGGTCCAGTAAGAACCATCCCTCACTGGTCCAGTGTTACTACAGGAAGAAACTGGAGTAAACTAAACTAACTTTATTTCTACTGGATAACTCTATCAGTCATATCTAAACTGTTCTCTCTAGAGGTCCAGTAAGAACCATCCCTCATTGGTCCAGTGTTACTACAGGAAGAAACTGGAGTAAACTAAACTAACTTTATTTCTACTGGATAACTCTATCAGTCATATCTAAACTGTTCTCCCTAGAGGTCCAGTAAGAACCATTCCTCATTGGTCCAGTGTTACTACAGGAGGGAACCAGAGTACCCAAAGAAAACCTGTGGTGTTTGGTAGAGTCAAACTGAAAGTACTCTTATTCCCCCGTGTAGCTGAGGTGAGATTTTAATGTGATAATTGCATGCAAAAATTGAAGAAGGGCGGCCAGGATTATACATAATGAGTAAAATAGACGTCCTCTGACCAAAATATTTGTTTAGGGAGCTATCGCACAAGAAAAACTTTAGAATCATGGCGCACTGCATTAACCACACAAGTTGACAACTCTAAGCCGTTACCAGAACAATACTCTATTATACTTAAAAACTAACTTCATGTTATTATTATTATCGCTTCTCTTTTATATCATATTACTGCTTATATTTTATATTTTAGTTAAATATCTTAATTTGTTGGTTTTATATTTCATTACTACCTTCCTGTTGAAGGCTGCAGTCTGGCAGCCGAAAGCTCGTTAATAAACAAATATTTTGGTCAGAGAACGTCTATTTTACTCATTGTGATAATTGCAATTAACAAGTAGGAATCGGGCCAGGGTGTTACTTCCGGGGAACACTGCAGTTGCCAGCAGTATTTTCGCATAAAACTGTGTTTTTTTTAGAAAACCACAATACTTTTATATTATATACCACTTAAATATAGCCACCTCAAATTTTATCTAGCTTAACTGACGTTTCTGCAAGGGCAACATACACGAGTGGATCTATATTGCCACCAGTTGCAAACAAAAATTTCGTGAGATCACAAAAGGGTTTACGTTCTTTATACCTGCAACAACTTTACCATTCCACTGAAAAATTGAACAGAATTTTACTACTGTAGCAAAGTTTGGATTATTTCAAATATGAAAATTTTTGTTCCGTTATACGTCGTGTTGTATTTGTGGGAGTAATTTTACAGCGAAATGAACTCTTGTTCATGAAGCGCTTTTGTAATGATCTTTGGTTTGTGTCATAATGGCTCTATGGACAAGAAGACAAGTTGATACGGTTGGCAGTTTGGTGATATTGACTTTTGTGTTTTTTTCAATAATTGTCATCACAGAGTCAACAACAGTTTCCCGAGACAACCGAAGTAAGTCAACAACAGCCTTATACAGTATATAATCAAATAGTGAAATAAAAATAGTGTGCTGCGCAGGCAGTGTTGAAATACAATCGAAGTATAGTAAGGTTTGAGTACTGCTGAAATTATAAAACGTAGTTTCTAACGTTTCGAGTGAAGGCCCTTCGTCAGAGAGAAACGTCAATTTATACAGTATATTTCTAATATTCAATCGGTACATTGCTTGACCCCTCGACTACCAGGGGTCATCCCAGCAATTCACCACCTTTAAGATTTTCTACACATTGTAATATATTGCCTACGTAGCTGGTTTACTCCGATGAAAAACTTTGGTTTGAAACGTCAGTATTTCGTTCTCTAAAATCTCAGCAGTTCACCACCTTTAATAACATTTTCTACACATCGTATAAACACACAGAGCCTACGTAACTTCACAGCACTCTACTTTTATATTACTTCATGATTTACTTTGATGAAAAGCTTTTCCTCAAAACGTCTAGTATTTCATTCTTTAAAATCTCAGCAGTTCAACACCTTTAAGATTTTCTATACATTGTAACACACTGCCTACGCAGCAGTCTACTTTAATCAATGATAAAGTAATACTCTTTACTATATATTTCAGATAAATGTATCGCTTTACGATTTCTCAACCATGTTGGAGGAAACTTCAAGGTGATTTCAACCATGAAGCCCGAAGGGTATGCTGTCACAACAGACGAATACAAATTAAAAACAATATTTCGACATTCGCAGTTGCGGCATTTTGTAATATTTCATGGCACAGACGATGAAAAGAAAAAAGATATCTTACTGGATGGTGAAAGAACCATTTCTGTTTCACCACAATCAGATTGTGAACACTTCGCAGACGTTATCGTAACAGCTAGACAAGGTATACTTTTAAAATAGTCATATAAAGCATGCAGTTATTAAAGTGCACATGAAACGGAAATTAAGTTTGTCTTATTTGAAAGAACACTTAAAATGATAGAGTAACATCTTTTCCAGTTTTTCGTTTCCTTGCTTCGTTCTTGAGATATTTCAGTTTGTTTGATATGCAAATTAAACATTTTGACGTCATGACGTGCATAATGAGTTATCGAAAAAGGTTATATATCTTTGATATTGTAAAAAATTACCTGAAAATCTACATGTTTAGTGTTCTGGGCGAAACACAAGCACTCGCTTGCTTCGAATTATTTTGGTTTGATAATAGCAAAGATATATAACTTTTTTCGATGACTCATTATGCACATGTGACGTCAAAATGTTTAATTTGCATATCAAACAAACTGAAATATCTCAAGAACGAAGCAAGGAAACGAAAAACTGCAAAATATGTTACTCTATCATTTTAAGTGTTCTTTCAAATAAGACAAACTTAATTTCCGTTTCATAGACACTTTAAACATTGTCTTACCTTTTGTAATTTTATTGTAATGCTTGAAATTTTTCTTGCACTTCTCAGGCCAACCTGAAACAAACAGGAAAACTCCATTATTCTCAGAAACAAATCTTCCAGCTGACTCACCAACAGACGCCACAAAACAATCTACACCAGTATTTAAAGAAGCACCTTCCACCTCACATGGTATAAAAAACTAACTTATTCTTCTCAGAGCCCTAAATACATTATATTCCTCTAAGACTAAGGATCTAAAACGAAGACCATAATTCATTTAATCTAAGATTAAAATACATCGTAAACACTTTATTGTAAATTATCAACAGACAATTTAGTCAACAGACAAACGTATCAGCTGCCAAATGTTGCTGACGATAGTACGAGTTTTACGAAGCTGAATAACATATTTATATTTCTTATTTTAGATGGCAAAAAGTTGAGTCCTCAAAGTATAGAAGATGCTGATAAAAAAGGTTGGATATATCAGATAGTCAGAATTTAGCTAGCCTTTCTTGAAATCCATTGCTCAAAATTAACTACACAAACGATTCCCTTTCTCACTTTCCTTCCTCCCCTTTCTTCTCCTTCTCCTCTACTTTCTCCTTTTTCTTCTCCTTCTCCTCCTCCTCTTCCATCTCACCCTCTTTCTCCTCCTCTTCCTTCTCCTCCTCCTCTTCCATCTCACCCTCTTTCTCCTCTTCCTTCTCCTTCGTCGTCTCCTTCCTCCAAACCCAAAGGCAAGTTGATTTTCCAGAGAGACAAAAGTCCAAAAAACCTTATTCTTAGCACAGTATGCCAAGCTTGGACATGTGGTCATCCATCTAAGTATACTAACCCCATCTAACCAAGCTGAACTATACGGTCCTCGGCAGCACCCTAACAGCCAGATCCCTGCTACCCCGCTCAAACGCAACTGCGCGAACCACAAATAAACAATATTAAGTTACTTATGTTTTATTTACTCCTAAGGCAAAACTAACGACGACGACGATGATGACCAACAGTACAAAGAAGTATTAGAAACTTCCGAAAACGTTCCAACGATTTCCGACACACACACGACCCAAACTCGACCTACAGCGAACATCCCCGGACTGACTCCAGACACGAATGACGATAACAAAAAACAGAGCGATAAAGAACATGACTTGTCAGCACTTACCAGTTTAGCAGAACACTTGTTCACGACGAACGACGATAACGATACGAACATGACGTACGTTGACGAGGACTTGCACGACAAAGGACCGACGTCGAATTACCATCCGCTAAAAGGCGAAGCTCAAGAGGGAGGGAGGTCCTACAATGAGAAAAAAAGAAAGTCTATTTTAAAAAATAAAATAAAATTAAAGAAAGAGAACCTGAAAAGAAAAAATCAAATGTCGCCATTAATGTTGAAGTCAGGCGAGAAAGAAATACTTAAAAAAAATGACCACAAAAATTATGACAGTAAATATGTTGTCTCAAGAAAGAGAAAATTGAAGGCGGATGTAACTGACAACAATGTCGGAGCGTTAAGTGAGAGTTTAACTACGGTAAACAATAGAGAAGTGACAAAAGGAATAGTGAGTAAAAACATGAATGTTAAAACTGTCCCTGGAAGTGGGAACCTAAATACTAAGGCTAGTCCTCCTGTTTCGTTTTTAAATGATATCTCGCGTTCCAAGAAGACAAGAGAAGCCACTTCTCAAATAACTTATGCTCCTGGAAAGCTCAGAAGAAGCGGGGATAAGAGAGTTGAGAGTGGGCTTAAAAAATTCTCTTCGCGATCAGTCCAAGGAACTCATCATACAAGTCTAATTCACAAAGATAGTAGAGTGGATATTGTTACAGAGAATGTAACGACGGATGATAAATCTAAAATCAAACCTAGATTTATTCATTCAAAAGCCGAAGCAATTGAAGAAATCGTTCAAGCGTTAGGAAGCAATAACAAAATCGTAAAAGATGCAAACGGACTATATCTCATCTCTGGAAAACACGTCAAGATTATTCATCGTACTCATAGAAAAAAACTTAAAAAATCTAAAAATCTTAAGCTATCTGACACACCTAATGTAAGATCGTACACACACCCCGGTTTCATCTTTCCTCATGGAGGTCAGCGTTTGTCTCCTGTACTTCATATAAGAACAAGAAAACCATCCGAAACTCTACAAGGATTTTCAAAAAGTTTATTCCGTGATATAAAAAAGAAAGTCGGACTGCCATTATCGACTTACAACCTTGCGGATCTCAAGAAGAAACTACAGCATAATTTCCCAGCTAAAAATCAAAATAACAATTTAATAAAATTTCAAAACTCGGGTGAAAAAGGGATTTCTGTAAACAATACGAACAAGGGCAGAAAAGATAACGGGAATTTTTCGTCTGAAAAAAAGAATCTCGTTGCCATGAAAGGTTTATCTAATGTTGTACAGACTGTTAAAAGCAAAAACGACACACAACTGCCAAGGACAATGGACAAAAATAAAACATCTAGCACGACTGACGGAAACGTCGGAAATGCTATAAAGAAAAGTAGAGCAAACGCAGAAAAACATGACCAGTTCAATGGCTTTGAGAAAAATATAACGAAGTCATTAAATACAAAAGACAAGATTGTGAATATTCATGTTCATAATTTGAACCGAAGTTTGCAAGAGCATAGCAATGGTAGTTCTGAGAATTTTATTTCAACGTTTGAAGAAACTGAAGAACCTTCCCAAGGTTTACGATTGAGCAATGGACGCAATGTTCTAGAAATAACCCAGAAACCTTTACTACTGGAAAATGGAAGTTCTTCTATCGTTGTATCACATGATAGCTCACGTGATGTATCACATGATAGCTCACGTGATAAACCACGTGATAACTCACACGAAGAAGTCCATGTTGAAGTTGTGGACGAAGAAAAGAAACAAAATGGTTTTCAAGAAAGCACAACTCCAACTCCAACTGAAGTTGAGCAAAATGGAGAAGATTTTGAAATAATTGACGAAGGAAATGACATAAAGGAACAAAAGCCGAGCATCCAAGACATAAGCCTAGCGCTGTATGCCAAGTTTGGCAAGAAGAGATTAAGTACCGAATCCCCGAGAAGCACAGGTACACCAGAAACCACGGGATCACTGGGAACTACGGGATCACTGGGAACTACGGGAAAACTGGGAACTACGGGATCACTGGGAACTACAGGATCACTGGAAACTACGGGATCACTGGGAACTACGGGATCACTGGGAACTACAGGATCACTGGGAACTACGGGATCACTGGGAACTACGGGATCACTGGGAACTACGGGATCACTGGGGACTACGAGAACACCAGGAAGAAAAGGTGCACAAGAAATCACTGAATCATTAGGACCAACCACGGAGTCACCAGGCAACACTGAAATACCAAACACTGCCCAGAACACAATTCCTGTTGTATTACCAGATGAAAATAAGGAAGAAGAAAACGAAACTAACATTGCTTCGGAAAATGACCTCAACCAAACTAGTACATCACCATTTTCTCAGCCACAAAGGACACAAGAAGCCCAAAGTTCCACAGATGCCTTTCTTCTCAGACAACAACATGGTGCAAAGCAAGCAGATGTCGTGGGCTCGTCTCAAACCAGTCCTCCAGGGACCATTCAAAATACAGAACCGCAAGAAGCACCAGTTCTAGACACCTCTCAAAGTAATGGACCATTATTAACAGAAGATATTCAAACTAGATTGAGCCCAAACAAGAACACACATCCAGCTACAAATGGTCTGACATTGAACAGGGAATCAAAAGGTTTTCTAGGAACGAGTAGGAATGTCAAGGACGATGGGGAACTGATGGTTCCAAAACGTGTCGTCGATGCACTTCTTGCTAATTTCATAAAAAAGTTTCAAGAAAAATCAATAAAAACGTTGACAGATAAAACTAATGACAAGCACCAAGGAACACAGGCAGATGATACGAACATTTCTCAGAACTCTGATTCTACTGGAGAAAATGCTCTGAAACAAGAAAGAACAAAAACAGGACAAAAGGATGAGGGAATAATAGAAGAAGTTGAAGAAAAAGTTGGATTTGAAAATCATGATAGTCCCAAAAAATCAAGTGAGAATTCAAAGTTAGAAACTTTACTGGAATCATTTGTGAAATTACTACACAAGAATTTAAAGAAGTTTCGTGAACCACGAAAGCCAAAATCAAGGAAAGGCCAGTTTTTGTATATCAAGCCTCGGAATAAAAATACATTGCCTTTGTTAAAATACCAAGAAGGGTTACTATGGAAACAACAGCGCAAACTAGAGCATCAACTTGCGGTGGAAGAAGAAATGTTGAGAAAAACAAAAGAACATACACAGGCGTATGTGGGCTTAAATAAAGAAAGTCCACTGGCTATGGAGAAAGCGAAAGAAAGTCGTAGACCCAGTAGGAAAGGTGTATCTACCTTGAGAAAACTAAACACAAAGTTACGTCGACTTAATAAGGAGAAGAGCCGTCTTTTGAACAAGCTGGAAAGACTGGATTTCCAACATAATAGGAAGTCTTTTGAAGACCAAGAGCCCGATGCCAAAGCAATAAAGCCAAACCAAAAACCGTCAGCAACAGACATCTACGAGAATTATGATCAGGAGCCTGGTACTGCTCCTTATATGAACTCACATATAACATACAATGATGTCAAAGATGGAGGATCTAACGAGGAGACTGGGGCACACTCGGATCCAAGTCTATGGGATCACGAACCATCACGTGATTATGAACATATCATCACAGGAACCAAAGAACACACGTCAGCATTCGGGGAACCTCATGTGGAACCTGGGTTACAAGACCATGAAATTCCCGATAAGGAGCTTGGGGACAAGCAATCTTACTTAGAGCCAGAAGTAGCCAAAGACTTTGGAAAGTCACAAGAAGTTCTCTCACACAACCCAGCAAGCTACTATCCAAGACAACATCCCGGACAGATATCCCAATACAAGACCCTCACAAGTCCCTCTAGTCCACCTGCAAACGTTCCAGATTATCCCATACCATCCTTCATTAACAAGGAAGCTAATTATGCTTCGAATACAGCTGACATGCTTGTACACTCAGTTCCAAGTCAAGACATACCACAGCTGGAGGATAGGAACCAGGATAACTATAATGAGCGCAGTAAAACAAACAGCTTAGTCCAAATGAACAGTTTAGTACAACATGAACAACAACAGAAGAGTGACACCAGGGGTACATCAAGCATTCAGGGGGGACCCAAGGCAACCAATGTATTTCCAGGCACATACAGTTACGGAGAAGATCCCTCAAGAAGATCCCCGGGGGCCTCACAAGCTCCACAGTGGCATCGTGAGGATGCGCAGTTGATAAAAGAAATGCCAGAATACACACCTCAAGATAACACAATAGAGAGTAAGTCAGGACCGGGACAATATGCTGTGGTTACACCACAACAGCAGCAACCTAGAGTACAACAGCAGGTCACTACTACCACTGGCTCAGATAAGGAAGAAGAGGATGATCAACAGGGGAATGGGAATGAGGATGAGGAATTTCAAAAACCGCTGGTAGAGAAATCAGAAAGTGGTTTTGAAATGATTGATGGAGGAGATATTCCGACAATGAGAAGAACAAGTGACAATCCCGAGGATGGGGTAGAAGATCAAACAATTATTAATGGAGATGAATATCATTTGCAGAAAAAATATAAAATAATAAAAAATGACAAAACAAAAAGAAAAAATATATAAATATAGAAAAAAGAAAATGTAATTGGTTGTAAAAACGTAGAGTGCTGCGTAGGCAACACCGCTGCCAAACGTTTGCGCATGCGTGAATTCGCTGAGTAAATATTGCAAGAGAAGTGGGAACTAGCAGTGGCGACAACAACCAGACAGTGAAGACTAAGTAAGACTCGACTATTCATTTGTGTTTTAAAAGAAGGGTAAAGAAAATTACGAAGGGGTACATCAGAATATGTTACAATATTGACAAGGAAGCCATGCACAAATTATCTACCTTATCTTTTTGGTGGTATGCTTATAATTTTAACTTTTGTGTCGGACTCTCGGACCAGTCCAAATATTTCAGTGTTTTCCCGCTCTTTTTCCGAGGATGAGCTCGGACGTCGCACATGCGCAAAACATTTGGCAGCGGTGTCTGCGTAGGCAGTGTTTTGAACAGAACTAAGTGAAAAGACGGTAAACTGCTGGGATTTTTAATAACGAAAAACTGACGTTTTGAACGAAGCCTTTCATCAGAGTAAATTGTGGCAGCATATCCTCCTACCTAGAATTACCAATAATCGTTAATTTTAAAAACTAATTCCCAACCCCCACACCCCAACCCTAACCTCTAAACCTTTCCCTAAATCTAACCACAACCCCCCGGCAACCCTAACCCACAACCCCCCGGTGGCCCTAGACCTAACCACAACCCTCCGGGAAAAAAAGTCCCACCTCTCAGACCTCGACCACAACCCCTACTGGTTTTTTAGTTATATGCAATTTAGTTTAACATCCCGCATGTGGGACAGAGAATTACCTATAATTACCAATTATTGGTAATTCAAGGCCGTTTCACACTTACTGATTATTGGTAATTCTAGGTAGGAGGACATGTTGATTGTGGACAGTTTACCATCTTTTTCCATCTCGTTCCCAGAGCCCACGTTCCCCACCAGGGAAACGAGTAGGAGGGACTGGATACAGTCTAGGAAACGAGAGACTCTGGGATAAGCCGTTTCACATCGATATTTCATTGGCTGATGAACACAGTGAACTCTATATAACTCTTCTTCTGGATAACAAGAATCCTGTGATGGCGTGAACAGATTGTCCCAGAGCCTCTCGTTTCCCACCCGCTGGGTAAGGGGAACGTGGGCTCTGGGAACGAGATTGCATCTTTTTACTTGGCGCTAATTGGGTTGTATAGACTAAATAAAGCATTTTCTAAAATCTAGATCATACATATAAAATATTGTAAATACAATTATCAAATTCATTAATAATTCGTAAGGGAAATTCAAAAGAAATGAATGTTTAATCAGGTGTTTGTAAATACTGTTAAAACATTGATTAATAAAACATCAATGTTTTATCAAAGGTATTAGACACTAGCGGCTCAAATTCAAAATGAAAATTTTCTGAGTTAAAATGATCTTATCTAACGTTTCTTACAACTCTTAAACAAAGCCATTCATCATGTACACTTAGAACTTGATAAGTAAGTTATTCGCCTCCGATCTTTATGGGCATTTACAATGGCTCGCCGAAGGCAAAGAGTTAAATCACCACAGAACTTTAAAAACAATTAGTCTATGTGAGGAACGTAAAAAAATTAGGCATTACATTTTGGACATTTACCTTCTGGAAATCTTTACTTTCTGTTTCATATTCCAGCCTTGATTTCCTTTCAGAACGGGATTGCCTAAATGAAATATCAACAATTGATTTCATATTACTTTACCGCGATGTGTTGGCTTGAGAAAGTTGAGAAGTTTATTCGAAACTTGACAACTACGTTGTTCACGAAGTTGCCAGTTATCCCGACTCAAAATGATCTTTAATTCAGAGTTTCATCATTGAAAAATTGACAACCATGGTTATTTCATTATTTTCATTTTATAAATTTTGCCAAAATACATTCACAAGCAAGTATACATAATCAAATAAACCAACAAACGTACATAAACAAAAGGCTGGGAAACCACAACAGCATGAGTCAATTTTCGTGGACCCATATTACAACGTTCTTGCAATTTCTAAATTTGTGCGTCTAACCAAAGACCACTCTCATGATACTATAGCGACTTATTAATATTTAAACAGTACGGTTGAGTGATTGAAGCCAAACGTTGCCATTGGATGATTGCTTCATTATATACAGAAAACACAATATGTTCAGTAACCATGAAAGTGCAAAAATTTCCATAAACCTGAACAAAAACATAAAACAATGACTTTTGTGAGCTTCCAAACCATGTATATTTTCTATTAACTATGAAATAACCTATACTTATTTCTGTTTAGGATGTCACGTGACACACGGTGGGAACGCAGAAGGAGCTTGTTGTCATTTTCCGTTTATTTATCGAGACTCGGTTTACGATCGTTGCACGAAGGCTGGTCGGGATAACAAAATCTGGTGCGCGACAACTATCGATTATGACAGAGATGGACAGTGGGGGTACTGTCAGGGTAAGAGTGGACTAAATGTAGCGTGCTGCGTAGGCAGTGTAGAAACAACAGGGAGTTTAAGATTCAGACAACGGACTACAGCTACGGTAGAAAGTTTAACAGTGATATTAAATGGTGGTGTATTGTACATCCAAATTTCAAGATACATTATCGTACGGACTCGCCTTGTTCTTAAATTCTTGAAGAGATACACTTGTTCAATCTATGTTAGTCGCGAGAGTAAGGTTAAGCTTTCCCAGGCTTCTGTAGTGATTCAGGTTCCGCGTTGTCTTTACAACGTAAAAATGCTTTTTCTACGTTGTCAAACAGAGCCACGACGGCATGTACATTACTCTTGGGACCGTCATTTGCAAAAGCTCTTTGTATATGACATAAAAATCTATTGTTCAAACACGTTGCCGTAGTCGTAGTCGTTGTGTTTTCTTAAAGTCCCTAACGATCGAAATATAGTAAGGTTAGATATACTGCCGAAACAGAGAACGTAGGAGTCTAACGCTTCGAGTGGACTGCACTGGTTTGAAACTTTGTGGACTTTGCAGCACTGATCTCTACACAAACTGGACAGGGCATTCCCGGCCCTATGGACAGCAGTCGAAAATTTTGCACCAGTAGCGGCCATTTTACGTAGTGGCCACGTCAGCATACAGGTGACACGCAAAATTCGGTTCCATGTCCCATGCAGTTATACCGAGATCAATGGTTTGGACAGACATACAAAACTGTAACAAACAGCACTATCGGAATAGCACTTTCTAAAAAAATTAACTATTTTACAATTATCTAATACATAGCAGTAAATTTACGATCCCGTCAGCTCTTTGCTGCAGTGTATCTGTCCAAACTATCGTGATTAAATAAATAATAATAATAATATTATTCTGTTTAGATTGTATTAATACTGATGGAGGAAGTGGAGGTAGTAGTTGTTGCCAACTGCCGTTTGTTTATAAAAAGAAATTACGTCATCACTGCGTTCTGGACGAGAACTCACGGCCATGGTGTTCATTAACGAGTGATTTTGATAGAGATGGCTCCTGGGGGTATTGTGCGGGTAAGAAAGTAAGAAAGATCAACACAGCCTAGCTGGCACATCACATCAACCTAGCACAGCACAGCCCAGCCCATCACATCCTAGCACAGCACAGCACAGCACAGCACAGCACAGCACAGCACAGCACAGCACAGCACAGCACAGCACAGCACAACTTAGCACAGCACAACACAACACACGCTCGCACATCACATCACAACCTAGCACAGCACAGCACAGCACAGCACAGCAACAGCACAGCCCAGGCTGGCACATCACATCACATCACATCACATCACATCACATCACATCACATCACATCACATCACATCACATCACATCACATCACATCACATCACATCACATCACATCACATCACATCACATCACATCACAGGCTGGCACATCACAATCTAGCACAACACAGCACAGCACAGCACAGCACAGCACAGCACAGCACAGCGCAACCCAACACAACTAATCACAGCCCAGCCTAGCCCAGCTTAGCCCAGCCCAACCAACCACACCAAACCAACCACGGCGCAGCCTAGCACAGCAAAGCAGTCCACCAGACCAGAACATCACGGCAAAGCACAGCAGTGTCAGGACACCTGAAATTCTCACATCTCAACGTGTTATCTAAATATTCACTTTATTTCCACTTTACCTTACCTTCTCTATCTTGTTCAGGTAAAAACATTCGAACCACGTCGTCCCACGCCACTGATTCACCACACACGAAGAACAAGGACGCCACAGAGATCGTCGAGAAATCATTGTTGCAAACAAGTGCTCCAAGTGAGATGTCATCTTGTCCAACAGACTGTCAAAGACATTGCACAACATCGTGCCCACAAACCTGCTGCTTTACCAAAGACAAAGAACTAAAACCAGTCGCATCACTCTCCTCGTGTCCTGAAATATGCAAAAGAAGTTGTTTGGGTGAGTGTCCAGTGAAATGTTGCCCGGACGTCAAGGTCTTCTTAGAAACTCAAATGCCAAAAGATTCTTTGTTATCGTCTCAGGAGTCTTCAAACAGGAATTATTACACAGCATCACCGTATTACTCACAAGACAATGCATCTCCTCCGACTTCACCACCGCCCTACACACCACTTTCTGCTCCCTATGTACCATCCCCTCCCTCACCTCCTCCCCCTCCCCCACCTCCTCCCCCAGCCCCTCCTCCTCCACCACCCCCTCCGCCTCTGCCACCACCCCCTCCGCCTCCGCCACCCCCTCCTCCTCCTCCACCACCTCCTCCCCCACCGCCACCCCCTCCTCCCCCACCGCCTCCTCCTCCACCCCCACCTTCGCAATATTACGTCACTCCATCTCCAAGCTTCTTCACCAATCCCCCCTCAACAACCGCGTACTACCCATGGTGCCCCACAACGTGCAAAGATCATTGTACTGCACTTTGCCCTCAAGTTTGTTGCCGCATCTTAGTCAAGAAGTCGCAGAGACCCTGCCCCCGAAGCTGTGCGACATACTGCTCACCCTATTGTGACCGACATTGCTGTAACTCGTACCCAGGACGCCAACCTGCGCAACGTGCGCCCACAGCGTACACCGCAAGCCAATGTCCTTATGATTGTCGAATTCATTGCACATCGCGATGTCCTTGGCGTTGTTGTTTTGTTAAACGAACGTTAATTCAACAGAGACCAAAGGGAACAACTGCTAGAAATGTGCCCATTATTCAAAAAACTTTTAAACGTACATCTACCTTTATACCTCTTAAATCTGGACCCAGTTGTCCATCATTTTGTCGGACACACTGTACAGCGGAGTGTCCATCGTTCTGTTGTTATCTACCTTACAGAAAGACCACAATGCAGAACGCTGTTCCCAGTTTACATCGCGCACCCGCGCCTCTAAACAATCAGATTAGTTGCCCAAGAATGTGTCAGTTCAATTGTCGAACAGAATGTCCACGGCAATGTTGCCGTATTCTCCATATAAATAGCGAAGAAACAATGCCCGGAGTGTTATACCCGGAAGACAGACTCCTAGGGACAGGATTGTTAGACCTCTTAGATGCCCCGAGGGGTGTAGAAGGAAATGTAGAACAGATTGTCCGTGGAAATGTTGTGTGATGCCCTATCGACGATCGTAAAACTAACTAGAAAAGTTTGAGGCTAGTATAGAATAGTAGTTCCCAAGCCCACGAAGAAGACCCGCGGTAAGATCGGGTAACATCAGAGGACCAGGGTGAAACTGTGAAGGGCTTGGCACGAGGCCGGTATAAGAAAGGAAATTGTGAAAAACATGTCACGCTGACGGAACATCGCAGTTATGCGTGACAATGTGAGGTATGTGTCTTGCTGAGTCGGTCCCGCATTAAAAAAATAAAATTTACATTGAAAATCTCCTACTGGTTCATGTTTGTGTCTGAATATAGTCGTTTCGGTTTAAAGAACTGTCAGATGGTAAAGAAACTGTGTATAACGTTGCAAAGAAACAGTAGGATCACATTCAAGCATTTCTTATTTTTAAAGAAATAAGAAACCTTGTTTTTTAAAGTTATAATTTTATATAGATTCCTATGACAGAGAGGAGTTAACAAAAAAAATTAAACCATAATTTATTTTAAGTTTACACAATGTAGCACAAACGAATTAAGTTTAAATTTTATTAAAGTTAATATACCCCACATGAAAATTGTTTTATATTAACACATTTACTGAACCAGTTTAAGATTACTTTATTACTTAAATTTTATCAAGACTATTATTATCAATATTATAATTACTATTCCTTGCAATAGTCAAGATGATTATTTTAAGGACAGCTGGATTTCCACACGTGCCAAATTTCACGCGTACAATGGACGCGAACCACTTTTTATTGTGTAAAATGAATACTATGTTGTTGTTTTTTGTCTGAGTCGCTTCAAATGTTCCGTCATTAATTCAAATCAGTACAATGATTAAAGATGTGAAAACCTCGCCAAAAATTTCGGCAAACATGGCATTACATAGAGGCACCATAAAAACAAGTACATTAGCCGTAAAACCTCCAGCTTGATTCGTGTCATTCAGACACTGAAAACTCCAAGTTAAACACAGTCAACAAGAGGCTTCATAGCTAATACAACTCTTTTTATAGTATTACTTTATATAAATTTTATCCATTTATCGCAAGACAGAAAGGAAAAGTGTTTTTACGAGTGGAAACCCAGCCGAATGGTTTAATTATGTTTTAACACATCGCTTGTATTATCTCAGTAAATTTAAAATGTTAATTACAATACAATAAAAAGTTTTTAAAGAAAATTAGTTTAATAAACATAGTTTAATAGAAAAACTCGCTAAATTAACGAATGTGATAGCTTCAATGTCTGTAGTGACTCCGTTTTAGAGAACTAAGTGTAAAGCTTGAAGAGATCTTTTAGGTTTTAGGTTTAAGTGCACATCAATCATTTTCCGTCATCTAAGCCGCTGTCTTTCAAATCATCTTTTTCATCTACATGAAGGAAAACGAGTTAGACAAGGGCAGTTTAACGTACACGACTAATAAATAACGGCATACATCCGATTTTTAGGGAATATTTTATTTTTTATATTTATATTATTAAATATTTCGAATTATAATATAACTTAATTTAACGGTGTTTAATTGTATTGTATCGTATCGCGTCGCATTGTACTGTACTGTACTGTACTGTACTGTACTGTACTGTACTGTACTGTACTGTACTGTACTGTACTGTACTGTACTGGTACTATACTGTACTGTCTACTGCACTGTACTATACAGTACTGTACTGTCTACTGCACTGCACTGTACTGTTGTACTGCACTGCACTGTACTGTACTGTACTGTACTGTACTGTACTGTACTGTACTGTACTGTACTATACTGTACTGTACTGTACTGTACTGTACTGTACTGTACTGTACTGTACTGTACTGTACTGTACTGTAGGGATAAAGGATATTGCATTGCATTGCACTGTACTGTACTGTACTGTACTGCACTGTACTGATAAAGGATATTGCATTGCACTGTACTGTACTGTACTGTACTGTACTGTACTGTACTGTACTGTACTGTACTGTACTGTACTGTACTGTACTGTACTGTACTGTACTGTACTGTACTGTACTGTACTGTACTGTACTGATAAAGGATATTGCATTGCACTGTACTGTACTGTACTGTACTGTACTGTACTGTACTGTACTGTACTGTACTGTACTGTACTGTACTGTACTGTACTTGTAAGGATAAAGGATATTGTATTGCATTGCACTGCACTGCACTGCGTTGCATTGTATTTGTACAAAAAATTAACAAATTAACAGAAAACAACAATTGTCATTGAGAGGCCCCTGTATTAAAATGACAGAAAGTTTTCCTGTTTATGAACTATCAAAAACTGCCGACAAAAAAACATTTAAACTTATGCTTGATTCTGTAACAACAACTAAAGACAACTCCACAATTTATTCAAGTACCTTTCATTTCTTTTTCCATTTCTTTATTCAGTTGATCAAATGTCCTCCATTGAGCATCTTGTTCCTTTTCTAACTGTTTCTGTAGTTCTTTCATTTTCTTCATTTGTTTCAATTGCTGCAGCATTTGAATCTGTTGCATTTCTTTGACTTGTGAAGGTTTCAGATCTTTTCCTTTCTTAAGTAGTTCCCTGCCGGCTTCACTCAACTGCAAACGCAACAAAAACGTTTATTCAAACGGGGTCAGTTTGTATTATTACACTCAAAAATGGAAATATCTTCCCATCTCTTCTTCTGTAGTTCGTTGCGTATTACTGTATTTCCGTAGCCGCTACCGAAGCCTGAGAAAATGTTTTATTGAGAACTGTATTAATTAATTAATTAATTAATTAATTAATTAATTAATTAATTAATTAATTAACTGTATTAATCTCAGATCTAGCTCAAAATATGAATTGCCAGTTTTAAAGACGAACCGATTTAAGAACAGTTTTATTAACTATTACGCTTCCAAAGCTCAAAGATAGTGTTTTAATATTTAGTCTAATTTTTAGATATTTTACTATAAATTTCTAGTAATGCATGTATTATAGTCCAGTAGCATATAAATTACTTATGTAAATTGACACGTAATTCAGTCTTCGGACTGCGATGTGTAAATTTTTTAATAAACCTTTCCTCTCTCTCTTTCCTCTCTCTCTGTACAAAAATAGTATAATTTAAGGCCTGGCCAAACGCTTTCAACATTTCATTCAACATCGTTCAACATTGTTGAATTCAACATGTCGAAAGCGTTTGGCCACCCCTGTTGAATGATGTTGAACGTTGTTGAATGATGTTGAACGAAATTTGAACATGATTTGAACATGTTCAAATTTTCGTTCAACACGCGTTCAACATTTCTATTGTTCTCAAAATGTTGAAAGGTGTTGAACGCATTTGGCCACATTTCATTCAACTTTGTTGAACAGAGACATGCGCCATGCGGGATATTGTCGATTCCAGCTTTTGTGGTAGCCCGCGTTCAATGAATTGTCATTCATGAATGTTGAACGATGTTGAATTCATTTGGCCACTCGTGCTTTCAACATTATTCAACATCGTTCAACAATGTTGAATGATGTTGAATGCGATATTGCAGCAACTGACTCATCAATCACCATTCACAAATTATAGGTTACTCGTTAGGCTAAAGTAACTGTTACAGCCTCATTCCTGCCAGCCAAAAGCACCCATATACAGTGATAAGTCAACCCAGTAAACACAACATCGAAAAATTGTTGAAATGTGTTGTATTTTAACTAGTTTTTATGACATTTCATGACCTTCAGTGTTCTTAAATATCACCCCTCAGGATGCAAGAAATGGCATTTCCAAGACTCTAAATTTTAAAAATTTACGGGGGGGGGGGGGGGGCATGCCCCCGGAACACCCTAGAAGAGTCCATTTTGGTAAACGCCCTCCACGAGAAAATTCTTATAAAGGCCCTGTTCGGCACTTCAGCCCC